>VZRR01007600.1:1183699-1218479 GCA_013398015.1 Oreocharis arfaki
TTGTTTAGGAGGAAAAGGTAAAGAGAGAAGACATAGTCCTCTTCTTCATATGCAATTAGTCTAATACTATCTCCCTTCTGAGCAGGTAAATTCCCAGAACACACAACTGCAGTGGTAATGACAACTCTGAGTAATTTAAACCAAGTAAATAAATTACTATCCTCCATTATTTGAAATTGAATATCTATAAAGAAGGTTTTTCTGACAAATGGGTGCAAAAAACCAGTTGACAAATTCTTGGAAGATAAGTTGTACACTGAGAAACTTGTTGACCATTATACCATCTCCAGAAGCAAGAAAACCAGCCCGGGAGATGTATTTTCTTTGTAATGAAACGTCAAGATCTGTGTTTAATGATTTTTGATCCTGAAAGTTGCCTGCTTGGATGTAGAAGTAGCACAGTGTTTGCTTTGAAGAATTGACAAATCAATAAAAAAAATAAAAGGTACCTTTGCTACATGATTTCAAAATCACCAAGATTGATATTGTAGGAAAGAATGAGAAAAAGCAGTAGGATGTGTTTTGAAATAGCGAGAAGTCCTCTGCTAAAATGAGATTAGCAGAAGTTATTAAGGGTGAGATAGTGAAGAGAAATCTTCACTGTTTTAGACAAATTGACTGGACTAAATAGAGTTGAAGAAGAAAAAGATGGAAAAGAAGGGGGTGGAAAGTAATTTTCCTTTCCTTCTTTTACTTAGCCTCAGAATTTTCAAACTGGGAGCTGATGATTTTCCTGCCTTGTGCTCCACCTTGTGTTTGGGTTTTGCTGGGTTTGGTGTCCACCCTTGTGTGTGGGTTTTACTGGAATATCATTAGTTCATAAAACTGAAATTCATTGGATATGAATGTGTCTCTTGCAGCATGTGGTCTCTGTTGAACTAAATTATGTGCTCAGTAAGTGCCTGGCAAAGGTGTGCAAAGGCACTGGGGAGACGATGAATGCAGCACTTCACAGAAACACAGAACCACACAGAACCACAGAATCACCCAGTTACAAGAGACCTTCAAGATCACCGAGTCCAACCCATGCCCTAACAGCATCTCAACTAAGCCGTGGTACTGAGTGCCACATGCAGTCTTTTCTTGAACACATCCAGGGATGGTGACTCTACCACCTCCCCAGGCAGACAATTCCAGTACTTTATTACTCTTTCAGTAAAAAACTTTTTCCTAACATCCGACCTGAATTTCCCTTGGCGCAGCTTAAGTAAGACTCTGTCGTCTTGTTCTGTCAGCCGTTACCTGGAAAAAGGGACCAACCTGAATACAACCACCTTTCACGTACTTGTAGAGAGTGATAAGGTCACCTCTGAGTCTTTTCTGCAGGCTAAACAACCCCAGGTCCCTCAGTAGTTCCTCATAGGGCTTGTGTTCCAAGCCCTTCACCAGCCTTGTTGCCCTTCTTTGGATGCGTTCAAGTGTCTCAACGCCCTTCCTGAACTGAGGGGCCCAGAACTGGACACAGCACTCAAGGTGCAGCCTTACCAGTGCCAAGCACAGAGGAAGAATGACTTACCTGGTCCTGCTGACCATGCTATTTCTGATACAGGCCAGGATGCTGTTGGCCTTTTTGGCCACCTGGGCACACTGCTGGCTCATGTTCAGCTGGCTGTTGACCAGTCCCCCCCAAGTCCCTTTCTGCCTGGGCACTGTCCAGCCACACTGTCTCCAGCCTATAGTGTTGCAGTGGGTTATTGTGGCCAAAATGCAGGACGTGGTACTTGGACTTGTTAGACTTTATCTTATTGGACTCTGCCCATCTATCCAACCATTCCAGGTCTCTTTGCAGAGCCCTCTTACCTTCCAACAGATCAACGCACGCTCCCAGCTCAGTGTCATCTGCAAATTTACTGATAGTAGACTCAATACCCTCATCCGTGTCATCAATAAAAATATTAAACAAAACTGGCTCCAGCACAGATCCCTGAGGGACACCACTGGTGACTGGCCACCAACTGGATGCAGGACTATTCACCACCACTCTCTGGGCCCGGCCAGTTCTTAACCCAGCAAAGAGTGCACCTGTCCAAGCTGTGGGCTGCCAGCTTTTCCAGCAGCTAACTGTGGGAGATGGGGTCAGAGGCCCAGCTCTTCTTGTTTGTTACCCATGTTGCATGCATTAGTATACACGCACTTCAGCTGGGCTGCTGACTTTACCCCTGACTCTGGCTTACCAGCCTTGGGCTTGTTTCTGGAGAGCCCAGTTGCATCCTCTTCCCCCTTCACCTCCTTCACTTGAGCTGATATTGCCAAAGTCGGTCTGAGTCAGTCACTGACAGTGTCTTCTCTGAAAAATGCACCTCCACTGGCCTCAGCACAAAAGTGCCTGTGCCTGTATCTTTGGAAAGGAATGTGAACCACCAGCCTGTAATGTCCCTCCCTGTGCTAAATGACTGAGTATCTACTCTGAGCTGGTCAAAACCGAAACCAAGCTTACCCAAGGAGATAATGAATGGGCTGATGTGGGACTGAAATTAACTATTTTGTCCTCTGGTGGAAACAAAGCCACACAGATAGCCAAAAATTTTAAATGGTAACAAATCAGTAGAGGGCTTTTCAAGTTGCCTCCCAACAGTGAGACACTGTTCACAAAAGTCATGAAACTCAAAAAGGTTGGGGAAAAGCCTCTATGTTCAACAAATCCATATTTGGTGAAAAACCCCATTTAACAGGGTGAAGGTAAATTTGCTCTGACCATACTATTTGTATTGTGCTTTTTAAAATGATTTAGTATGTTTTGTAGTAAACCAGGATCAAAGATAGAAACATATTAGAGACTGTGAACCTTTTTTTTTCCCTCTGTGAAAGTGGCTCTGTGAAAAATATGGCCATTTATCAAGAGTTGTGTTCCAACATGGAAGATATTGAACTGGGCCAGTGAAACATGTACCACCATGAGAAGGAGTCTAACACAAGGAAGGTGAGATGGGCCAGGACAGGAGGACTTCTGCTATGGAAACTGGTTAGCCACATGTCTGCCTCGTGCTCCCTCAGGAGAGCAAAATATGCAGCACTACAGATTTAGCATTGCCATCATGTAGGAAATCTTTCTCCACAAGGGACTAAAAATCTGGAATGCTGTAAGTGTAAATCCTGTAAATCTGCTGTAACATTTTTAAAAAGTGCAACTGATTTAGAAACTACCTTTTCATGTTCCCCCTGCTCTGTGAAACTCTGAGTACTGGGTTTCTTTTGAGAAGCAGCATAAACCTGAACTCACTCTTCTGCCTGTCTACAGCAGTCTGTTGTTTTCCAGTGACTGACATATTAATAAATTATTTAAAGTAGTTCTCCAAAGGACAGTAATGAAATGATTGTTTGGTATATACTTATCATTTGTTTCAGTATATTCCTTTGTGAATGCCAACATTTTATTTTACACTTAAATAGTTACAAAGTCGAGTAGTAGGTTTTTGCTACTTTAATTGACATCAGACACTTTTATGTTTTTTGCTGCCTTTATGTGGAAAAAACATTGTTGTTTGAATGAAGCTTAAACTTTGTCAGTTTGTGTAAGTGAACATTGCTTGTTGCTATGTTCAAAAATCTCATGGGAAGGTATCATGCTGTCATTCTCCTGCACTGTTCTAAAAGTGTAAATAGAATAGCTTGACTAAATTACAAGAAAGAATAAAATTCTGTAACTATTAGTTTTAACAGAATAAAATACATTTCTATTTGAAATGGAAAACACTAATTATTAACAGCAAGAAATTTTCTCCTTTAATATATTACAAGACAGTTTTTTCATTCTTGCTCTTCTCTTTGAGTTTACTAAAATGAAAACAAATATTACAAATTTATAGGTGCACCTGTGTAAGCATTGACATCAGGAAAGTGGACTGTAAATAAGACACTCTTCCAGAAGGAAACAAAATTTAACTTCTACAGCCAATCTTAATTGCAGTTTTTCCAGACTGCTGGTTTTTCAGTTACATTCATTTCTGGCCTGCTAATTTTATGTTACCTAACACACAATGAAGTTATGGGATGAATCTTCCTAAGGGCTATCACAAGTCATATGAAGAACATGATTGGGAAAACCTAGCATGGATTTACCGAGGACAAATCATGCTTGGCAAACATGATCATCTTCTAGGAAAAAGTAACCTGTTCAGCTGATGTTGGGTGAGGGTGGACATTGTCTACCTGTATTCCCCCAAGGCTTTCAATACAGCAATCATAATCCAGGAGTGCAGCACAGACTGAGATCTACCTGACTGGGGAGCAGCTCTGTGGAAAAGGACCTACGGCCCCTCGCAGACAACAGGCTGGGTATGAGGGAACAGTGTGCTCTGCAGCAGAGAAGCCCAACAGTTTAATTAACCCAATTAATGCTGTGTTGCATCAATAAGAACATGATCAAGAGATAAAGACATTATCCCACTCATCACCTCTCAGGCCACACAGTGTTTAGCTTTGGTCTCTGCTATGCTAAAAAGATGTGGACTGGCTGGAGACGGTGCAGGCAAGGGCCACAAACATGATCAATGGACTGGAAAGCCTGCCATATGAGGAAAGGCTGAGAAAACAGGGTTTGTTCGACTTGAGGAAAGAAGGCTTAAGGGAGACCTTATCACCAGTATTTAAAAGATGTCTACAAAGAAGATGGAGACTCATGCGGAGTCACCTGGAAAAGAGGAGGAGTAATGGGCACAATTTAATCTTACCCAGATCATTAATTTACCAAGAAAAATTGGATTAAAAATTATTTGAGGTCCCTTCCAACCTGGGATTCTATGATTCTATGAATTATAATCTTCACAGAATGTTTAATGAAAATATGATAACTTTAATTAGAAAGGACTTTGTCATTATGCATGTAAGTTTGTTGTGCCTTTTAGTCATTTTGCCTTCAGAAGAATTTACTATTTTCACTTCATTTTTTATGCTAAAGCAGCTCTATAAAAGCATTCTGTGCAATGTGGCCAAATGATTCATGCTTGCAAATTCTGGTTGTTAAAAATAGATAGTATTTTATATAGCTTCCAAAAAATGTGAATATTTTTATATTGATGGAAGATTGATGAGACTGATGGAGTGCTTTTCCAGATTTCATTAAACTAGAATTTACTTGGACAGCCTTCTCTACTGGTTGTAATTTTATCCTGCTTCTGCTTAAGAAAGAGCAGGGGTATTTCCCTCTCTTTCCATCCACAAAACACCCTCCTCTGAGATTTTTCCTTCCCCCTTTTTCTGTTTTTCAGTCATCTAGATCTCTGAACCCCACTGTAGGAAATACTACTTGTCAGCAGCACCAGCACCAGCCTATGCTCAGGAAAAAAAAAAAAGCTGCTGATGGGTAATGTGTCTTTTAGCAGAGCTTTTCTTTGATTGGTAGCCGTGCAAGAAAAGTTTCCTACATGCGATTCAGCACCACAGCTTCTCTGTTGTTCTACAAGATACAGATGCTGAGTGAAAGATTGTCATGCCTTAGTACCAAACATGGAATATCAGTGCGCGATAGGCCAACATAAGCGTGAACGACTGCACTGATCACAGGAAGTGAGACTTGATATGCCTGTAACATGCTCCAGGAACCAGAGCAGAAAATATTTGTGGTGTTTGCAAATCAACATATTGGCCTCTGTTCTTATACTGTTTGCCACACCTTCCACTCTCTGAACCATTGTGTTTTGCATGAACTAGAAGATGTTTAAGGAGGAGTTATCTTGATCTTTGTTTGTAAAAGTCTTCGACATAATATCATCATTCACTTGTGATAATAATTAGTACAGAAATAACATGAACATTTCTGACTGCCCTGAATTTATCTCATAATGCCTTTGTTTCCTAATTCTGTCATCTGTGAGCAAAACAGCCATTAATTACTGGTCTCTTTCTTAGTCTAGTTGTTTGCCATCCTGCTGCTTAAATAGTTATCTTGAAATTCTACCATTGAAAATTTGGAAAAGTAACTAAATTTTAGTACTCCAGCAGTCTCTCCCTTGCCAGACTCCCAAAATTTTAGCGATGCAAAAAGCCCATGTGACTGAAATTCCTCAGTATCTCGTTCACCAACATATGGCTGTTCTCAAGACACAAAAAGGATAGCCAAGACCTCTACTCACAAGCAGTCAAATTAGAACAAAAATAGATTGGTAGAAATGGTGTCACTGGAAATGCAATTATGTTGCCTAATTTAGACCATCATATATGGGTCTCCCAAACAATGCCATTTAAAATGTAAAAATAATACATAAATGCTTTCATTTTCTATTCTTTTATGAACTGGGTTACATAATAAATATATTATCTAAAAATGATAGGAAAAAAATTTTATTTTTATAAAGCAAACATTTAAAATTACTCATCAATGTAACACCCTCGTTTAGGTATTACATGAAAATAAAGTTGTTATTTCTGTATTTTGAAATTATAAGTGCAAAAGAGAAAAATACATGAAATATTGTTTTATACAATAATGATGCAACATCGTGATACACAACCATCTCAAAGTTCAGAGTCACAACTGTAAATATCTGAGAGTTGTGACATAAAATTCTCTAAAGACATAAGAAATTATCTTCATGACAATTAAATCAAGTTGAGTTTCAAGAATTACAGAGTCAGAATAAAGTAGAAAAGACTTGTCAGTGTTTTATAACAGTTTATGAGGAGCTCAAGCTTGGCACACTAGCCCTGGAAGAAATGTGAATTTGTGGAAAAGAATAGGCTAAGAAATTTAAGGGTGTATGGAAGGAGAGAGTGGATACTCCCTTGAGGGTATCTGGTCAAGGACTTTTTCCGATACAAAAGGGGATAACAAGAAAAGGAAGAAGCCATAAAAAGAATATACAGCCACAAGCCTGGGAGATGAATATAAGAGAGGCAAAGAGCATTACACACCTCCTCAGACACAGTAATTGATGGACCATTATATTAATCCTCTCTTAACTGTCTCTGTGTGTCATCTCACTCTCTACCCCATGTGTCCTGCAAAGACTAGGTGCCAATTACTAGGGCGGTCACTGTGAGCAAATTTGGTGCCAGCTGGAGCCAGACTGGGGGTGTGGGTGCCCCACAGTCTGTGGTGTCAACTACTGGAGCAAGCGGGATCTCAGTGTCAGCTGCCTCAGTGGGTGGGGCATCTCTGCCTCTCTTCATTGTGGTTTGTGTTCCATAAAACCGAGCTACTGTGAGTGACCTGTGTAAATGAGGTCACTGAGGGGCTCAGTGCTGTCAGCTGGAGTGGGACAGCCCATGTGCCTCATGCCAGCTTCTGGGGGAGCCAGTGTCTGCATCGTCCCCAGACTGGGATGGGTGTGGTGTGACTGTGTCATTTGCCAGCAAACCTCAGGCTGGAGCAGTCAGCAATCATGGGGGCCTGGGTTTAGGCAGGGGGATCAAGCTGGTGGCGGGGGGGGGTGCAGGTATTCAGGAGACCTAAAAATCTGTGCATGTGTGTGACTCCGGAGAGTGTCCTGTGTGTGCCGTCACGTGTGTGTGTGTGTGTGCGCCTGGGGTATGTGCTCACCTTCGCTACACTGAACCTGCAAACCTGGATAGAAACCCTGGATCCACAGGCATGCCAGGCTGGGGTCCAGTGGTCGAGCAGAAGAGTCCTGGTCCACAGCTGCTGGAGGGAGTAGTTGCTCCTAACATTCCTTAATAAGAACCACAAAAAAATCTTCTAAATAAGTGGAACATATAGGATAACTCCAGCTTGGAAAAGGTCTGTTGTGGGGGTTTATAAACCCATGAATGGTTTAGAGAAGGTGATGGGAGCTGATGACTTAATCATATATGAAGCAAGGAGCTTGGTGAAGACAGGTGTCTGTCTTCACCTCTTTCATACAATTCATGATGAAATGATTGAATTTGTTCTCATAAGAATCTGTGGAGGCCAGAAGTAAAAATTGATTCAAAGACAGATTATACAAGCTCATGGAAGGTGGTTCCCCTGGTAGCTATTTAATGTGATGGACAGATGCAATGTCCAGCTCATGAAATCCCTAAACACACATCGCTGGAAGCTGTGAGGCTATGCTTGGATCACAATATCCCAACTCTTCCGGATATAATCTTTCCCAAAGCATCTATTAGCAAACTACTATCAGAAGCAGGACTGACCTAGTTCGGTAATTTTTATGCCCTTATGTCACTAAGGCCTGAGCATTAATCTTGACTTGCCCTGAGTACTGCTATAAAACCTTTAAATACAGTCCTCCAGTACTGAAAACAGATGTGTCCTCCAGGTCTTTTGCCAGGGGATGATGTCTACCTGGCTTGTGACAGCCTGAGTTTAAATATCTTCCTTCAACCTGTGCTGTGTCTGATGTTTGAACACATTACTTTAAAGGTTGTGATCTAGGAGAAGAGAGGAAGGCTGCCTTTTTCTTTTGTCAGGTGGAGTCCTTTCAGGGCAGAAGATGAGAGCCTTTGTCTGGGCAGATGGATACGGAGGAGAGCAGAGGGAGCTGGCAGAGAGAAAGGCATACTCTGCAGGATGCTCCAGTGACAGCCAGACTGGAAGTTACTCAGAAGTGAGGTAGACTGAAGCGTAGCCAAAGCTGTGATGGAGAGTAGTTTTTTCCCCATGGACCTGAGGAAAATCCTAGAATCATAGAATGGAAGGGACCTCTAAGGGTCACCTTGTCCAAATCCCTACAATGAACAGAGACAACTTCAGCTAAAATATGTTGCTCAGAGCCCTGTCCAGCCTGGCCTTGAATGCCACCAGGAATGGGGCAATGTACTGTGGAAAGCCTTTGCAAGTTGCTGGACTGAGAACAAAACTGATCTAGGAAGTACACAGGATTAAAGGGATTTAGTTTGTTGGTTTTTTTTTCTCACTCAGAAGATCAGTTTTTTTACTTTAAATGCTAGATTTTTCTAATTTGAGTTCAAGTAAAATGCATCTTTTAAGATTCAGTTTTGTGGGACCTAAGTGTGTTTACTATAACATGTAGGAAATAACATGTTGGAAATTCGTATCAAAGCTTTGGCTCCATCAGAGTCCTGTCACATGTTCCAATGTAATTTGGATATGATAAAGATTTGCTGAAAGAAGCAAACCTAGACCATAGTGAATATGAGATTTATTAAAACTGCTGTTTTCTGATCTAATTTTCCTTTCCACTGGCTTGAGCTTCATTCACAGCACTACCTTTTTATAGTAAATGACTGTTCAAACTGCATTACTGTTAAACTATGAATGACAGGCTCTGGGTGTTGGCATAATATAATTTAGCTCAGCTTGGTAGGTAAATTCCAACACAACATTTCTTCAGAGACAAAAACCAACTTGTTTTTGCCTTTTTAGTCTTAATTTCTAGCAAGGGTGGGACTAGAAATATATCTCTTTTGTACTCAATAGTGACTTAAAGTAGGAAAAATATCTCTAGAAGGTAATTTTGGAAAGGAAGATAAAGCTAATATGTTCGTGCATGGGTTGAATACTGCCTGCAATTACAGCAAATCATTCTCATACTAGGGAGTCAGTTTAGATTAGGAGACCTTTTCTTTGATTAGTCTACATGTATAGGAAATGTAGCAACAGTCATTCAAAGGAGACTCACAGCAGAGGGGACAGAGGTGAGAGAAAACAGCAGCTACAAGCAGAAAAAGCCTGCATCAATGAAGGAATGATACTTAGGAAAAGACAGATTTCTGCACAGAAAGTCCCACATACATTTTTTTTAAAAATGGAAGAAAAACTCCATCAATTTTCAGAACTGACCATTGAAAATAAAGAAGAGGGAAGAAAAAAGAAAGTTATCATTGCAGGGACAATGCTGCTGCTGCGGGAAAGGCTGATAGCAGTATGAGTGTATTGGAATGAGAATGGAGAGAGAGGGAGGTTACTTTGATCTTCATTTATTTTAATCTGAAACCTGGAAATAGAATAATGAATGACTGCATTAGAGAACTAAGCATTCTGGCATATCTAACTGCTCTTAAACCTCCTACTCTGTAATTCCTTAATTAGAAAGAGGCTCAGTGTGGAAAACTACATAGAGGGGTAGAGCTAAACCTGGGGAAGTGACTCCAAGTAGGGTTTTGAACTGCTCAGTGAAAGGATTAGGGCAATGATAGCCAGGAGTGGAGATCCTTGGGTCTCTTGAAAGAAACTTTGGATTCAGAGCAGGGAAAGACTGCGATACTGTTATTACTGCAGTTTTTCATGACAGGAACAAAGAGGAATAATATCGCCAGGATTATGGGATACCAACTCTCTTTAATTTTAATCTCCCAGTATTGCAGCAACTTCATAAAGAATAGAGGAAAATTATGTAATTGAGACAATGGCGCTTTTTCACTGGAATTCTGTAGCTGCAGGGTGGCTTGACAGATCCAAAGACTCATGAAATATGTGTTAGGCAAGAGAATGCTTCTGGCCTTTATGCTGTGCTCATATGGCTCTTGATCTGCATTTTGAAAGCCGTACTGAGCAGCTGAACCATGTGGATTTGCTGACTGTCCATTAACTCGGGAGTATTTGCACTGGGCTCTGCTGTGTGGTACACACACATCCTGTAGCTTCCTGGGTGGTGAAAAAATCTCTATGGAGGAAGTAATTTCAATCCGTGAGAAAATAAGCTACTAATTACAGGATAAAGGGAAGAAAATTAATGGAAACACAAGTGGGCTTATTTAATGGTAAGGATAAGTTTTTCTGGAATATGATGGCTTGTTTATCCTGGAAAAATTTCGGATCAAAATTCAACATCTTTCTAAAGGTAAAGTCTTCAGCTGTAGAGGTACAGGCACCAGCTTGCCTGGGGTTACTGATTTGATGCAAGAAAGGATGGGCGGAATGCAGTGACATATATTATGCAGGTCAGATTACATTAGCTCATTAATGCCTGTTGACTTTAATACCCTTGAATCTATAGAACTTTGTGCACTAGAGTTGCTAACAATGCTGACATTTTAAATTGTCATCTTCAGATTTCAGAGCTGGAAAAAATGGGGCAGTTCATCCGTGTTTTTGCTGTTTTCTTAGCAAGCATGAAGGTCAGAAACTTTTCTCAAATATAAAATCTTTCATTGTATAGCAAAAGGTCCTTGTTCTAGGAGGGGGGAGGAATTCTTACCCTGCTATTGTTAAGTCTGATATGATGTAAAAATTAATCCTATTTTGGGTGGGGAAAGATTTTTATGAGAGTGCTGCTTGTCAGTTGTACAAAAGTCGATTAAGCCTGTAGTGACTCTGGTCCGTTAGGGTTTTGTAGCAAGTTAACTCCATCTTGGAATGCTATAAGCAGTTGAGTGTGGCTCCGAATTGGTAAAGGACCTGTGTAAACACAGGGCTCCTACTCAAAAAGCATGGGGTCCTGGGCAGTGGTAACTCCCTTACCTTGGGTGAATCATTGGAAGGAAATGAAGACACCAACTGGAGATTGAATCATTCCAGTCAGCCTCACTGTGAATGTATCAAATGAGGCCTTGGTAGTTAGAAACAAATAGGAGCACTCCAACGTGCCAGTCCTTCGTGAATCAAGGGCAACAGAAGCCAGCATGCCTTAGCCTGGCCATCAGGGCAGGCTAGGTAAAGTTGATCTTCTCAAGTGTGGCACCTGAACTATGTGAAGCAGAGGAAGCAAAGAATTAAATTTAAAAAAGGAACATGAACTTCAGTTGATTCTCCATTGGAAAACCCCCTTATACACTTCAGTTTAAATCAAGGAACTAAATATGTTTTCAAAATTATGGAGACTTTACATTACCCTAAAAATTCTATATAATAGACCTTCTCAACATGTGCTCTCTTGTGCTTCTTGGTACAGATATGAAAAGCATTGTGTTTATTTTAGAGCCCTCGTCTCTATCTGAGTGTAGTTGACCATGGTTGAAAGTGATTGAATTAGTGTGGCTTAATGGGTCAGCTGAGCCTGTGCAGCTGATGGTAAGCCTGTTGTTACAGTTACCTGCTGTGCTCATAAAATAAAACCTGTGAAGTTTAGACATGTTTTCGGGGGACATGATTAGGAACAGAGGAGAAAAGAAGGATTGAAATGTGCTTAACTTTTCAGAAATTTGGTTGGCTTTGGCATTTCACTGCATGTATTTTCCTTGAATATTTCCTTATTTAGTGTATGAATGCTTAGTTGTTATAGTAGTATAATGAACTCCTCTTAGCTTTCTTTGCATTTTAAACTGCAATGAAAATTTTAAGGGACTCAACCATGCAATGTATTTGGTATAAATGTCTCAACTTTTTTTTCAGAAAAACATTGTTTTGCTATTTTCTAAACATAAAACATCTTAATTTACATTGAGCTACAAATGCAATGATTGCACAATATTAGTAATTCTCTTAGAACACATAATAAAATGCATGTTTTGCAGTTTTAATGTACCTAAACACTATCTTCTTATCTGAAAGTCTTGCTTATTGCAGTAGACATGCAATAGTTTTATTATTCAAAGTACCGTTTCTGACATAGTATAAGGAATGGAAACAACGTAACAAAAGCACATTCTGTAAGTTTTAAAATTGCAGGATATTGTGAAAAATTGAAAGAATAGGGAATTTCTGGAATTGGGCCCATAGACTAGTTTATGGATAATTTAAAAAAAAAGAAAAAAGAGGTTTTTTTCTGCTGACAGATCAGTCTTGGATCAGCATGATGAGTTTCTTACCTTTTTGTCAAGTCACTCTATAGTCTGGGTGTCTGCACTGAGATGTAAAATAGTGGTGCAAAAAAGTGACGAAAGAGGTGAAGTTTCATATTTAAAGAAAACCAAACCAATGCAGCCTCTAAGGATAATAAATTTCAAGATACATATAAGTGGTCAAAGAGTCAGGCTACTTAAATTATTTTTTAGAGCAAGTAAGCTGAAGACCTTTGAACTCAATGGGCATCACTACGTATTTGAAAATCTAGCACTTTTGCTAGCCATTCAGTTACTTCTACTTCTTTCCCTCAGGGTTTCCTCTTCAGTGCCTTTCCTTGGTTTGTTTTTGAAGGCTGTGGAGAAATTGCTCAGTGTGGGTGGACGTAGACATGAGGTAACAAGCAATTAACATCTTGGCAAAGGTAAGATGGTTTCCAAAAATTTATTTTCTGAACTTCAAAACGGGTTTCCAACAAAACACAACTTGAAAGATCTCATTTCTTCCAAAAATTCTTTTAAACACTTGCAACCCAAACTACTTATTTCGCCTAACTTGACCCCAATAATAAGTTCTCAACTCATTTAACTTAGTTAGGCATTTTTTCTTAATCAGTGCATAGATATTTCATGCTCTAAGTCTTTTCTGTTAAATTGTTCTCTTCACACACTCTTATTATTGCCTTCATGCTCTTGGTTCCCTCAGCTTATCAATGTCTATTGGGCTGTGCTTAGAATTGAATACATTAGTCTAAATTCTACCAACTCTCTAGAATGAAATATTTTTTCTTTCCCATAAGTCAAGGTAGCTCTATATGTGCTGCTCAAAGTCACACTGTACTTTCTGTGCAATATGCTATTGTGTAATTCACGCTTTGCTGTACTGAAGTAATATTGGTGGTCCAGTTTCTTTTCTCATGTTTTGAAAAATAACTTCATCTGGTTTCTTCATCTTCTACATATTTAGTTGAACCTAAGGAAATTCTACAATGCATTTTTGTGCCTTGCTGTAGAAAGGTCATTTACTACACTTCCCAATTTATTATCATCTGCTAATTTAATTATTGTGCTGTTTAACCTCTTCCTGATTGCTAATGAAGATGAATGTCTTACATTTTTTCTATTTTCAATGCCAGTGAAAAATGGTATGTTAAAAGAGTACAAATCCAACATCGCGGATCCTGCAAAAACCCTCTAGTTCATTTTACTGTTTATTATTATATTATTACTCTTCTTCTTGTGTTTTCTTCATTTGGTTTATTGATGGTGACCTGTTTATTTGCAGGACAGATTGACTGAACATCAACAGATAGCCCAAAAATACTAACAAAACTTTTATAAAATTGAAAATTGCCTCCATGTGTTTGTATTCCCATAACACACTAATTTCATCCAACCTAATAGACTTCTAATAAAGCAAGAATTTATTAAGTCCAGTTAATGTCTTAATACAGGCATTTGTTAGGTTATCTACTTCATTTTCTCAACCTGAAGTTAAGTTTGCAAGGCAATAACTGTTGGGTTCATGTATTTATTTTGAACACTAGTTCTCTATTAGGTGTATCTCAGATTATTCAGCATCTGCACTTTTTCACATATGTCCTCCAATACATGCCAGTAGGATAGGGTATTCATTTCTTAACTGGGTAACTCACTGTACTTGCTTGAAAACAAACCAGTGGAAGATCATGGGTCAGAATTATAATTTAACAAGAAAATTAAAATAAATGCATTAGTACAAGAATGCTGACAGAGTCAGGATACAACCTGACACGCTGTTAGTCAAGTGGTGGTAGCAGTCCAGATGAAGTGGTCCTGTTGAAGCAGTGATCTGTAGAAAAGGGTCTGGTCTTCACCTGACAGTTCAGTAGGCACTCTTGTCCTCAGAGAATCCAGCAGGTAAGGACTACTTGGTTTGTTCCAAACCCCAGGTTATATCCAGGTGGGAATGCTTGGCTCCTCCCCCCTGGGCAGAGCATCTCACAATGGGCTGATGTAACTCCATGAGTCATGCGGTGGGTCCTTGATTGCCCATTAAACAGAGATCGCTCCCCAGAGGGAGTTATCAGGGATGAGTCATGGTAGGAGATAACAAACACTGCCCCAGCTGCTTTAACATCTTGTGAAAATGATAATAGAATACATGCTGTTGGTTACATCTTACACTGTAACCTAGGTCACTCATGGATTTGCTAATTGACCACCTTCCCATTTTCTTGTATTCCTGTTCCTTATTGTCAATGTACTTATTTTGCAGCTGTCAGTTTTCTCTTAAGTAATAAGTATATCAAGAAGGATACTCAGAAGGTAGTTCAGCTTTTCTGTTGCAAAGCTTAATTTTTGATCCCCTTACCATAACATGTCCTTTAGAATATTTTGGTGATGTCAGTTCATGGCACTGTGAGTTCTCCTGTAGCAACAAACCACTGCTCTGGGATGTTTCCTTTACGTTTTTATCACCTCTTTTGTGAAGCTTCCCTCTTGCAGATTTCTTTCAAGAGAAAATTAGTGTACTAATTAAACAAGCCAAGTAAGCCAAACAGCTAACCAAAATCCTCTGTTGGACATAGAATATGAGAAATTAGAAGACTCTGTTCCTAAGCAGCCTGCTGCACACAGTGAACCTAGAGAGGAAGGACAAGTGTAAAGAGTTGGCTGTCTTTCTGAGAATCAGAGAAAACAGAAGCTGATAAAAAATGCTTCGAAGCCATGCTTTTACAAATTCATCTGGCCCACGCTGAGATTTGAGATGATGTCCATTTCCTGCAGACACTTACCAGCCAAGGTTCCTGAGCTGAATACCTGTTATTCTTGTTTTTGTTATTGTGAAGGGATGAAGGTCATTACATATGTTGTCTAGGTTCTGTGTCTACCTTAGGCATTTTCAGTCTTTGGACTGTGAAAAATCAAGCAGATTTTTCCCAGTGCTATTCAAAACTGGAACCTATCTAAGATGTTATCTTTAAAAAGCTCGTTTTGTTTTTTAATGGGTGAGGCCTAGCAGCTATAGCAAATGCTGTGGGTATTGCACTATACCTCTAGAAAACACAGTGTTTTACGATATACCTAGACTCTCAGTGAGTTAATGGGATTTAAAAAATACAGTATAAGATTAGCTCTCAGATTTAGTGTCATAAGTAGATTCAGCTTATGAAAAAGTATAAGCATTAACTAGCTGTGGGAAGGCTTTGAGTTAAAGTAATCCAGAGAACAGAAAATGATAGTTGAATCTACAAATGGACTCACATCAGAAACAAAGTGATTAAGTTCTTAATACTGAAAAATCCAGTAACTTCAAAGATAAGGCCCAGAAGGACTGGTTTAATCAAATATCACATTGATGCTGGCAATAAAGATTGTTATCGAAACGCCTTACAGAGCTTCATTTATGAGGAAAAAGTGTTATAGAAAATCAAGGAAATCAGATGTTAAAAGGGAGCATTGTGTCTGCTGCAGGTTGTTCATGGGCATCTCCACTCTTATTAGTATGTCTACTCTGGTGAAATTTTGTGTGGGCTATGGGAAGTTGAACAGTGCCACTCAGTGAGAACAGTATCTGCTCTATGAGGTTTATGACTCATTAGGTTTTCAAAGTGAAGCTTGGTCCACTAACACCTAAGATGTATGTAAGGACAACAGTCCTGCAGATATTTCTGAACCTAGGTTGAAAAACACCATTCTGTAGTAGGAGGATGCTGTATCACTTTCAAGCCTTGTCCTTTAATTCACCTGCAATGTTGCAGAGATTAGGGAGTAAAGTTACGGCAGCTTTAATTTTCAAAATGTACATTTCCATTTAGAGGATTTAACAGAAGTATTGTTTATTTTCCAAAAGCATCCGCAACATCAGTTTTTGCAAGATGTAGAATCATTTAATAGAATATGAAAAGCAGGGATTACTTGTATTTTAGAGAAATGTCAATTACACTTCTGTTTGGAATAGTAGGTAAGGATTAAGAGCAGATTTTTGCAAATGCTAAAGTGGGGTTGAAAACACAATCTGATAGTCAGTTAAAAGAAATTAGGTCATTTTGAGGAACCATCAAGTACCACTGAAACAACATGCCTGACTATTCTGTTAAAGCTTCCCCTTCAAACAGCTCACGAGATATGCCTTTTGAACAGACTTGGATATGCTAATAAGCATTTCAGCTTAAAAGTGTTTGTCAGCACTTTTAAAATATTCACAATTCAATTCATTGAAATGGCTTTCCTAAGATTTAGTGATATGCTTGGGAGCATCCGTCACAGAGCTTTACCACAAAGGATCACATAGTGTGGTAGCTTATTCTCTATTTCAAGTGATAAAGAAATACAATAAATAGTAAGAGGTGAGGTGCTTTTGGATTCGTTTCTGCTGCTGAACACTTCTTCCTACAGAAACAGTTGCTCTGGTACTCAGCAAGAGAAAGTGTTCTTGAAGTAATGGTCCATCTCCCCAGCTGCTGTAAATTTGCGGAGATTCACTGATTGCAATTTCATCCGAAGTCCAGTGTAGTTCATAGAATCCTAAAGGTCTGAAACAGTAAGAGGGTCCAGACAGAGACATACCCGGAACTTATTTTTAAGGTTTCCCCGTAGTATTGTCCATCACAATAACTAACCTTACATCCACCAGTTTCAGAAGGTAACTAAAGTAATATCTCAGTTTTCAAAAAGTTTTGGAATTACATGAAGATGGAAACTATAATATACCCTTCTCTGCACACAGGTTCAGATTAAAACCTGGAATACAATTACCTTTTCTAAGTTTGTTCAGTCATTTCAAATTGTAAGGAATGAACATAAGTACTGTAAGAATAATAAAAATACTCATAAAAAGATCTAGGAGAAAAATATTTTCTTCCTGTTTCTTGCACTTCAGCAGGATTATTTAGAGTGACTTTTAGCCACTCACATTTTTTTGCAAATGGGGTAATAATGTTTAGAGCTGTAAAGTAGTTTATTTTATATTTCTAGAAGCCTGCCAATTGGTCATAGATACTGTAAAGTGAGCCAGATGAAAGACAACTGAATGTGGGACCAGAAGTAATGTGTACTTTAATAATCAAACAGCAGAGTAAGTAAAGACTAGTTGCCCGCTGCTGGGCTTAAACCTTGGAAAGGTGGTGCCAGTTTGATGGTTAATGACACCCTGGTGTGGGGTAGTCTAAAAATACAGTGTAGCAGATGAACAGTGAAAGAAATGAGAGAGCGAAGAGCAAATCACTCCTATTCTAGTGTGGGAATCCCCTCTCCACACAGGGGAGGTAGAACTTGCATTTCTGCCCTTTGTCTCTAATCCCCAGAGATAGTACACAGTGCCTGTCTGAGATGGAGTCAAACTTCTTCATTCAGTGCTGGTTTGGATTTGTGATCAAAACCACCTGGTGTTTGGCTGCGGACAAACAGTACCTGCAGAGCACTGGAGGCTTTTTCTTTTTTCCTCTCTGCTCCCTCCTACCCCAGTGAGTAGCTGCGGGTGGGCGAGAAATTGGAAGACAGAGCTGGAACAGATGATCCCAACTGCTGAAAAGATACTCCTTACAATAAGATTTCATGCTCAGCAGTAAAACAGGTAGGAAAAAAAATCCTGGGGTTTTGTCTTCTAGTTGTTACTCAGAAACTGCCTAGACATTGATCAGCTTGTGGAGAGTTGCCTTTGCATCACTTGTTTTTTCCCCTCCTTTCTTCGCTTATTAAACTGTCTTTGTCTCAACTAATCATTTTTTTTGCTCTTGCTCTTCCTATTCTCTCCTGGTCTTGCTGGGTGCAGGAAGTACATGAACAGCTGAGTGTGTGCTTAGCTGCTACCTGGGGACAAACCACAGCAGAGAGCAAGCTGCGATACTATGGAAAATGTCACTCTGACCTAGTTCCTAATAATGCTGCTAGTGAAATGGGAAATAGCTAAAGAAACATGCTAGGATCCCTCCTGCCTCACCAACAGGTAAACTATTCCACCTTGTTATCACTCTCTTTGTCTCTATCATTTTTTCAGCACAGATCTAGTTCTGAAAATGGCAATTGATTCCTTTCCGTTGTCTGAGCTCTGTAAAATTAATCAGTGTAAAAATACTGATATTGAATCTATATATTTTCATACAGTTCCTTTGCTGTTGGTGAGAACAGACAAAATTGGGCTGGTGAATGGTCCCTATTGGTCTCAGCACAGGAAAATTTGGCTTTCACTGTCCTGGTGTCACTAGTCTGCATTGACCAAGTATAACACATTTTCACCTCAGAGACCAAACATTGTGGCAGGTGCAGGACTGAAGGGCATGTTACTTTACACAATCTAACAAACCACTATCTTGAAGTATAGGGTGGTGCCTCTTCATTGTGGGTGGGTTTTTTGTTTTGTTTTCAGGCGAAGAACAGACACGGAGGGGAGGGTGGTAACACAGAGAGAATTGAGATGATCTGATGAAGGTATTTAGATTGGAGCAATGATATGGGGATCTCTTGTCTCAAATGGCCTAAGTTCAAAAGGCATGAACGAACTAAAAGATATGACTGATTTGTTTCTTAGAGCATGCAGGCAATACCTTTAGGAACTCATTTGTCCAGAGAAGGCACAGGTCATTTTTGTTGTGCTGTCAATGTCAAAACATGAGGATGTAATAAGCACAAAAGAAAAAACAAATTCTCAGCTTTCTTTTAGAATAGAACCTTCTCTGTTTCACAAGTAATCTGATCTCTACTGAGACAATAGTAGCTAAGTATCTACTATCTACTGTTATTTAACACCAAGAGTCTTCTGTGGTTTCTTAAAAAGCCCCTTTAATTCCAGCCATGCTACTCTTCTCTGCTACAGTAACCCCTTGGGGAAGCTGTGTAGTGTAAGACTGTATTTATTCAAGCTACAAAACCAGCAAAATACTTTGACATTTAGTCAGGTCTTTTTGGATCGATTGTCTACATTTACACTTCTGTTTAGAACATCCTCAATTTGGCCTTGAGGTAAAACAGCAAATTATATGCTGACAGCATCAGTCTTGGGATCTCTGATGGGGTGTTCCTGTTTGCCTTCTGAAATGGAATCCTAGCTGCATCCAGCATGCTGCCATCATATCTGCCACGAGGAGAGCCCCAGCAGCTGCTGTGCAGGCTGCAGATGACAACACTGGCACATCCGCCTGCCTCTGCCACAAGATGCAGTGGGACATTCAGGCTGCAGGATGTAAACTGAGTGATACCTGCTTGTGCTAGGCTGGATCAATCTTGGGAGCAGCCTGAGCACTACTGGCTTACATAGTCGTAGCTACATTCCAGGTTTCTTTGTGCTTCAAAATTTGTCTGGCATAGACTTTAGCTGACATATAACTATGCTGGGAGCCCCTCAGACAGAGCCAGAGTTTTGGGCAAGCACTGTTCCTCCAGGATCACTTATGTTTTAGGAAAGAGAGTTTAGGCTTTGAGACTTTTTGTTGGCCATTGGATAAGTTAATTATTACTAGGTCCTCTTGGCAATTGTATAATTGCAGTGTACGTGCCTGGTGTATTTTCCAATGTCTCTGTTTAAAATAGTTTGTAAACTTGTTTCTGGGCAGCTTTCATTGCCCTCAAATAGGAAATACTGTTTCCGTGACTGTATAAACTACAGTAGCAGTTCAAATATAGAGATATCAGCAAAATCCTGATAATTATATGTTGACCTTAGATAGCTCTGTGATGTCTTTGTGAACTTAACAGACCAACAGCTCTAATACACAAAAAATAAACAGTAAACTCTGAAGTCAGCAAGGTAGACTGGGGTAGATCGCTATAATGAGTTCCACAGGTGGCTGCTGATGAAAAGTGAGCACAAACTGGATAACCAGCTCACCCAAAAGCACCTGTGATAAAATACTTAAGAAACACGGAAAAAAACCACAACCAAACCAAATTATTCTGCATACATGTTTGCAGACAGAGAAGAGAGGAGTGAGAATTTGTGAGAGAAACAGCTCTGGAGACACCATGTGAGGAAGGAGGGGGAGGAGGTGCTCCACATACTGGAGCTGAGATTCCCCTGTGCAGACCATGGGGAGGCAGCTGTGCCCCTACAGCCCCTGGAGGGCCGTGGGGGAGTACACCTGCTAGCTGTGGGGGAGCCCCACTCTGGAGCAGGTGGTTGCCTGAAAGACATCCTTGACACAAGGGGAAGCCCACACTGAAGTAGGCTTCTGTCAGGGACTTGTGGACCCATGGAGAGTGGAGTCCACACTGCAGCAGGTTTGCCATAGGACTTGTGCCCCTGTGGGGAATCCACACTGGAGCAGTCTGTTCCTGAAGGAATTGAAAGGGGCCCACCCTAAAAGAACTACAGCCTGTGGGAATGACCTAATCAGAGAAGTTTGTGGAGGATGGTCTCCTGTGGGAGAGGTCCTGCTTTGGGGCAGGGGAAGGACTCCTCTCCCTGAGGAGGAAGCAGGAGTAGAAACAATATGTGATGAACTGACTGCAACACCCATTCCACATCTTCCTGCAGCAGTGGGGTGGAGAAGGTAGAGAATTGAGAATAAAACTAAGCCCAGGAAGGAGGCAGGGGTGTGGTGAAGCTGTTTCTAGGCTTTGTTTTGCTTCTCACTATCCTGCTCTGATTTTATTGGTAATGAATTCAACTAGTTTCCCTAAGTGGAGACTGTTTTGCCCATGATGCTAATTGGTGAGTCTTCTCTGCCTGCCCTTAATTCATGGAGCTTTTGTGATATATTCCCTCCCCTGATCAGTTGAGGAGAAGAATGACAGAGCAGCTTTGGTGGGTACCTGGCATCCAGCCAGGGTCAAACTACCACAAGAAGTACCTGGTATTAAAGAGAGTGTAGAGGAAGTAAAGATAAACCATATATATATTATTCATGTGCTAAACTTTTTTAAAAATCAAATTGTAAAGCACATGCCTGAGTGTGATGTTACCTTGTCCAAAGATTGGTCTGAAGAGTTATTTATAGACATGTTACATGAGGCCTTTGCTCGTTTATTTTGCACTCTTTTGGGGATTTGTATTCAGACTTCCGAAGATGGATTTTTCATTGCAAGTGGTGCATACCGGAAAGTAAATTTTATTTTTTAAATTTAGCGCTATTTTTCATTAGCAGAATCACTCATATGTCCCATTAAAATGTGGATTTATTATTCTCAGGCGCTTCTTGTGAGAGGATTTATTTCACTGTTTTCTGGAATTCAGAATACCTGAGTGGGTGCATTAGACTCTGATGCAGGAACAAGTAAATTGCTTTCAAACATCTGATTTCTGTTTCTCTCTTTCCTTCTGTGTCTTTCTGCTCCTTTCCACTCCTGTAGCTCAAATTCTAATTGCTTTACTCACCTTGAACAGTGCTTGGCACTCTACTTGATGTTTGTTGGCCTTCATCGTGAGCTGAATTCTCATAGTACATCCCTCCGTGTTGCAAGAGAGATTGTATTTATTAGGTTTTTGTGTGCCCTTTTTTTTTTTTTTTTTTTTGATAGACTAACTGGTATAACCTATATATGAAAAGTGCTCAAAATAGTATTTCTCTGCTTTCTCAGAATGAGGTTTGTGTAACAAAGTTAGTGGAACATTTGAAAGTGCTGACCTTTAATACGAAACATACTCCAGCTGTAACACAGGACTAGTGTGCCCTTCAACATGAATCTTTGTCACCACCATGTAGACATATCTTCCTGTGAACACCAAATTGTTATGTACAAGCTCATCTTGAAATGCGCAGATTGCCTTTGCTCCTGAGTTAATTCTGCAAACTGCCCTGCGGTTTCTGAGATGTTACCTGAACCTTAATCTGCTTATTTCTACTTTATGCAAACTGTTTTTGACTGACCCTGATTATTTTCATTTCTTGGAGCTTTTTCCATCCTAATAAACTGAGGATGTCCGATACACATGTTCTTAACTGGACTGAGAAATAAATCAGCTTCTGGTCAACCTTTGATATGGATCATGTGGGTTCCTAACTTTGAAAGTAGTAGGAGAGACCTGCATCTATGTGAAAAGGTGCTTTCAACTGGAAGAATTAGAATTTTTTCTCTGAAGGGACAAGGGGTTAATCACTGGTATGAGATTACAAATAGAGATTAAGACACTTAAAATTATGAGTATACAGGTCAGTGAAGTCCAGACTTCTACTATGGCAAACAAATATCCAGTCAAGCCAACCAGTGGAGTCTAGAGAGATAATTAGGTCATCATATGCTAAATAAGAACTTTATGATGAGCTGAATAGTTTCGCTGGCTGTATCCATTATAGTGAGGGTTTAGACATTAAATATGTAGGGATTAACATTTATATATTTTAATTTGGAGTTATTTCAGCATATGGATATGCTGCTTAAATATAGAGTCTTAGTGTCATTAGAGATGGCCCAAGGTAACCAAGGCATCCGCACAGCTCTATGATGTCATTGTCCCCATGCCCACTGCCTGCTACACTACACTGTATGTCTCTTTCCTTGCAGTTGGCCAGTGAGTAATATTTAGTTTTCAATAGGTTTTTCTTTTGTTCTGTTTGTTTTGTTTCCACTCTGAATCGGAGCAAATAAAAAAAAATTCAAACTCCTCTAAATCTTTGAAGTTCTCTTCTGGGAAGCTGGAGGGATTATTCAGTATCAAGTCCCATGTTATGCTGTTTTCCCAGGGAATTTTGGAGGTCTAAGGAGCCTCTGGCGCACTCTGCATATTTTGAAATTTTGACAAAGTCATATAGGAGGTATTAGAGCCTTCTGGCTGGGGTCATATTGGACAGTGCATGTATTCACTAAGCTAAAGTTTTGAGGCTCTTTCTATATTACTACTTTCTTTATGACAGACGGGGTCAGAAGGCCACCACTTCCACATTACTTGGCTTTGTAGCACAGGTATGGTAAATAGAGAAAACAATGCCGTGAAACCTTGCCTTCAGCGCAATGAAAATTACTTGTCACTGAGACATTAAAAAAAAAAAATTGGGCTTGATGGATGCAGTATTTTTATAAAATTATTCTCCTTTGAAGTTCCCAGACACCTCTATTTCCACAGGAAGAAAAATTTTCTCTATTCTAATTCTCAGTTAACTGTAATTTGTAAGAAAGAATCTAACTTTTGGTTATTACAGTTGAAAACAGTCACTACAGTGTAAGGAGATTTTAACAGATACGTAGCACCCCATTTGTTTTAAGCTGTTTTCATGTGCCTATGCAGGCTTTGCAGGTGAGTGCTGCTTCTTCCTACCTGCTAGAAAAAACAGCCCTAAACAAATTTTAGCCCTTTTTCCCCCCTCTGGTGTAAGCTTGGTATTGTCCAAGAGAAAGATAGGAGACAGGAATGGGAGAGAGTGTGTGAGGATTTATGCGTCTCAGAGATTATCTTGCTATGCCAGAATAAACGATTTTCTGTGTTCTGTTAACTTTCAAAAGCTTAGTAGAGTGAGTATTTGAAACATTAATGCATAGTAAAGTCTTACTGTTGTCATAAGTAAAGCCCATCAGATATTTGAGTCTCAGAAGCTTTCTTCATTCCAGCAAAGTGCTGTGGTGGCAGTTCACTACGTCATTTGACTCAGCTCCTGGAATCATCAGTGCCATTGGTATCAAATATGCTAAACATTACAGCAGATCCCCTTGTGAATAGAAACTGCAAATGGAAATGGTATTAAGATAAAACCCCTGTGCCATTTTCAGATTAAAATGAATTTCTTTTGTTATTCTTTCTGCTGCTTCCATAATCTTTGACTGCTCCCAGAAGAGTAAATTAAAGGCAGTGGCCTAAATTTCAGAAGTGATTAGGAACCTTATGGTTTACTTTCAGGAGGACCAACTGCTGCTACCCAGAACAGGATGCAAAAGTACCTGCCTTCCCTTCAGTGTGTGACACTGGCTTTTCACTAACATGGAATTCCTTTTAAACTGATCTCTTCTGGGAGCAGGAGTTTCAGTTGCCCTTTTTTTTTGAATATGTTTTTTACCTGAGGATCACTAGACAACAAAACCAGACAACTAAGCACACAAAATCACTGACGGACTCAATTAACACAATGTTCAAGAAATTCCCCAATGTTTATAATCCTTGGCTGTCCCTTTGCTCTTGAACCATCCCACTGACACACATGGAAACACAAACTGTGCCACGAACCATTTCTTTTCCATGTTAGCCCATTACTGTAAATATAGGAATGATTTCTATGTGATTTTTGTCCTCATTCATCCCCAACAGCTGGGATGTCTCAGCATCTGAAAAGCCCAAAAATATGTAGTGCCAACCAGCAACGCACACTCTGTGCAGATGCCTGACTAGGAGTATGACATTAATAATTGACAGTATTTATCCCAGTTATTCCTTAGGCTCAAGGGCTGTAACTGGAACCATGCAGATGAAGGTCCTCACTGGCAGACTCGGCTCAGCAACACAGTTCTGCATGGCCCCTGCTTGAGTTCTTCCTGCTGAGACAAGATTCGTGGTCTGTGGGAGTACATGGCTGCAGATGGGAGGGATGAACAAGTGGTAGTGAGAAAGGTCACTTCAGAATTTCTGTGGGGAGATCTCAGCACAGTGAGGAAAGGGAAAAAGGATAAGGTGGTGAAAGGGGCATATTAGAGAAGCGCTATCAGGTAACAGAGGGCTGAAGCAACTGAAGCTGTGGGTTTAGTATTTGGAGATTTCCTTCAGCATCTTTGAACTAATCGATAGTTTTCTTCAAGAGCAAGACATTGTAAATGCTTCTTTTGCAACTAAACACAATGCTGGTAACAACTCTTGTAGGGCTGGTATAGGATGCACCACAAGATGCTCTGGGGCACCAGCTTCTAGAAAGGTTTGCCAGAGTGCTGTATGTCAGTCAGCGCACACCTCAGAGCACCCAGAGCACTCATCAAAAATAGACTCACTGTGATGAAGTGTAGTTGCTGTGTCAGAGAAATTATAGAGAACCACAGACATGGATTGTTAAAAAAAAAAAAAATAAATCTTTTATTTACCAAGTACCAAGAATAGAAGGTAAACAGCACAGTCCATAGTGAATATTTCTGCTGCCTCTGACAGGTTAGACAAGGGGATGCTTTGCTGTAGCTTCCAAGTCTCTAAAGCTGTTTCAGAAGGGAGCCAGAGGAGAGACAGTGTATGCTTAGCTGGCTGTAAATCATCTTTTTATTTCTTTGGCAAATACATTAGTATATGTCTCAATAAGACAAAAATGCAGGAGCTGCCTAAGTTCTTCTAAGATCAAAGATAGTAAGACTTTTGTGCATAATCTAACTAATCTGTTTTCGACCGTGTTGCTTCAGATTTAACCCCTTCCTCGGCATAAAATTGTTCTCTGAACAAGCCCCCCGGGCACCACATATGATGGATGACCAAACTGAAAAATCTGACAACTTCCTCTTGCCCTGCTCTCTGCCTATTCATAGTCTCCTTTTTAGGGAGTATCTAGTATTTTGTTTTCAAATATTCCATTTGATTTTCAACTTGCTTAAAGAAAAGTGTTTCAAAACTATGGTGAAAAAGAGAGAGAAGATGATTGTGTTTCCAGCTGATATCTGGCACTTTATTTGGTTTAGAAATGTTTGCTGCTCTGTGCCAGTTGACTGACACCACCAAGAAAGCAGTATTTTCTAATTGCCAACTGCCTGTCCTAATTTGTGCTGATGTAGACTACTGCCACTGATTATCTTATTACAAGAAATTTTTTCTCTCTCTCTCTCCAAATCCCTCCCTAATTAAGACCCTGTTCTTGTTAAAATCCACCCTACATCATTTATTTCCCTTGTTAGAAGCTTGCTATCCTCTCTTTTCTTCTGCAGTGCTCTTGAACCATTTTTGTCAATGTTGACAGTATCTTAAGTTATAAGCTGTTTGGGGGCAGAGAGTGTAGTTTCTGGACTTTTTTTGCTACTGTGCTGTAAAACTGGTTTTCAGGGCTGCAAGGACTTACAAATATGGAAGGTTTTCAAAAATATGATTCTATGAATGACAATTGTAATAAAATAATCAAATACAAAAAAATCTAGTTCTATACGAACTGATTTTTATTTCTAGTTCTCAGAATCTAAAATCTGGAAAGACTAATTTCAGGAAGATTGCAGGAAAATATACTGCGTCTTTTAGGAGTTTTAAATGAAGACAAGGCATTGGAAATTAAAGAATGATACATATTTACATAAAGAGTAAGGAGATAATTGTGCTATCCTTATGCACAAGAAAACGCTAGTTAGAAGTAGTTAGAGACCTGCTTGGTATTGAGCAAATTCTGGTTAGTACCTGGCAGTACTTTCATCGCGTACATGTGCAGTACTTGAAACACAACTTTAGTAGGTTCCCCTGAGAGGACAAGGATGACCCAGTCTATAGACTGCAATAATGTTTGGAAAAGTTAGTACAAATTTAAAGTTTCTGTAATTTTGTAGAGAAAACATTTTTAAGGCCATCTCACTGTATAGAGAGAGGAAATTAAAAGAACTTTCTGCCAGTCACTGAAGTGTATATAATCTCAAATGTAGAAAGACAATGCATTATGATTACTTCTGTTATTCAGTCTAGGTGTCATACAGAAGTCCATGTGTGATGTGCTTCTACTTTCAAGCACTGTTTCAAAACTTGAAAGAATCACAGAACAGTGTGGGATGGAAGGGATAAAGATTACTTGGGTCAAATCTTGCTGCTGTGGACAGGGCCACCTTCCACTAGATCAGGTTGTGAAGAGTCCCATCCAACCTGGCCTTGAACACTTCCAGGGATGGGGCGTTCCCAGATTCTCTGGGCAACCTGTTTCAGTGTCTCACCACCCTCACAGTAAAGAAATTCCTCCTCATAGCTAGCAAAAATAGCTACCCTATATATATTATTTATTATATAAATAGAATAGCTACCCTCTTTCAGTTTAAAGACATTCCCTCTGTCCTATCACTACATGCACTTGTAAAAGGGCATGCTTATCCCCCTTGGAATTATAGGGGACAGGTCACCATCTGCTTTAAAAAAATTCATATTTAATCACTATTAAACTGAATGTGTTTTGTTTATGCGGTGAATTTTGAGTAGAAGGGGGGTTTTATGAGTGGCTTCTGTCAGAAGACACTGGGAGCTGCCCCCAAGTACAGCAGAGCCAGTTATGATTGGTTACAATGGATGCGCTGTTGGCACAGGATGAGTCCATCAGTGATGCTGGTGGCATGTCTGTGATAATACTGAGGAAAGGAAAGGGTAAAAATTACTGTGCAGTAGCTGTTATAGAGGAAATGTGAGAGAAACAGCCCTGCAGGCACCAAGGTCAGAGAAAAAGGAGGGGCTGCTCCTGGCATTCCCCTGCAGCCGGTGGAGGGCCCCACGCCGCTGCAGACATGGTACAAGCTCTTCCCAGAGTACATTTCTGTAACCAGAACTTTCAAAACACAGGTACATTTGCTTGATGGAGCATGGTGTTTTGAAACACAACCTTTTTGTATATTTAATTTTAAGAGTCAGTAATATTGTTTAGAAGCTGTTTCTAACTTTCACTGGAACTCAAGCACCAAGAGCACTATGATGGTAGCAATTTGAGAAAGTGTTTGTAACACCTCTAGGGAAAGATGAAACTTGTGTCAGAGAGCTAATCCAAAAAATGAGAGCTAATAAAAAAAAAGATAAAAAAAATTATATGAGTAGAAGCCTACTGGAAGCATTATCTAGGTTTATTTATTCTCTTCCAGATAAGTACCTTTTACATAGAAATTATTTACCAGCCATAAAATTGATTTACTTAGACTCCAATGAGTTAAAGTCACCAGTAGGAATGAACAGAGATGCAAGACTTGGCAAGGAGGTATATCAGAGAATCAGGATGTGATGAGTTGGAAGGGACCCACAAGGATCATACAGTCCAACTCTTGGCCCTGTGCAGAACACACCAAGAATCATACCATGTTCCCGAGAGCATTGCCAAAATGCTTCCTGAACTCTCTCAGGCTTGGTGCTGTGAACTTCCCCAGGAAGCCCGTTCCAGTGCCCAACCACCCTCTGGGTGAAAGTGATTTTTTTTTTTTTTAAATCAACACTTTCAACTTTTCTTTTTTGAGCAGATTTTTCCAACAAAGAAATTGAAATAAATTGTTAAACCAGTCTCAGGTTAGTAGGGTGTTTCTTTGTAGCAATAGTACTAAGCTATCAGCAGCACCATTAATTTTTGATGGGGTAGGTAACTTCATTGAACAGAGAGAATATGTATCTCTTCCTTGGTACAAATATTTATTTGAACTTAGCAAGAAAGAATGCTGTCTGAATGGTGTGTTTATCTAATTTTTAAACATATTTTAAAGAATCTTCCAGAAAATGATTATAAATGTATCTTTTTCAACAGAAATTTAAAAGCATTTTCCACTCATTTTCGAGCTAGGGTTACTTGATGGTGGGATGAAGAGGTTAGTGATGCATATTTTGCTTGTGAAACTGGAAAAGTTAGTATCAGAAAATAAGTCCCTTAGTCTCTTCAGTCATATTTTGAAGATCTTGATATTTGATGCTATTTTTTTTCGCATTAGCATTTTAATATTTTATAGCCATTTTTAACTTTCCAACCATCTGCAACTAATTTTCTTTTGTAAAAAAACCCTTGCTAACATCTGTTTATATACAATTGCAATTGGGCGCATGTAGAGTATTACTTCAAACTTGATCTTTGGCTAAAACCTTGAGAATCTGGAATGATATTAAAATTATCTTCTAATTTATTATGCTTAGGCATGGGTTTAGAAAAACGTGTTGAGCTAAACAACACATCTGTTAAGATACTCTTAAAGACACATTAGTGTCTTTAACTAACTTCAGACTTCTTAGACACTTCTAAATACTAAAATATAGTAATATCCAAAATTAATTTTTGTTATTCTAATTAAAAATGAATAAATTCTAAGAATTCTTGAAAATAAAATCTAGGTGAATTCTGATTAATCTCTCTAATAATTCAGGGTTTTTTTTTAGTGTTTTAGTAATCAAAGAGAAAAACTCATAAGGAAAAATTCGTAGTAAATGAAGAACAGAACATAATTTTCTTTAGTTCTACAAAAATGGTTTATTTTGTTTGACAGGATTCCTGTTTCAAGAGATAAAACTTTCAAACCAATGACAGGTTTCTTCTAGTGTACAGAGATTACAAAGTGGAAGTTACGTAAGGGTGAATTACTGATTTCTCATGTCTTCTTCAAAAATATTTCTTCAAATGTCATCCTAGAGTGTGTATTGCAAAGGATTTCACCTTGAGAGGTACAGCAGTATTGAGTCTGTTGTACAGTAGCTAGGGTTTGGGAACATCGTACGTATACTTCTCTCACAGAAGAGGAATTCTGCTGTATTTGGGATCTGGAAGAAGGAAGATAGGATGATAACAGAACAGAAGACAGATGTTTTGTGAAGAGAGAGAACATCTTCTCCTCTTCCCCTGCTAACACAGGAAGAGAGACTTGAAAGGGATATAATAGCTTTCTCTCAAAACATCAAAGGAGTTCAACAGTTCATCCTCCCAGTACTGATCTTATGTACCAGATTTTCCCAAGGTTTAAAGAAGTTTAATGTCTAGGCTCAAAATAAGAGGGCTTCTGATCAAAAGTTAAATGAGGTTCTGGACGAGGTCAGACAACACAAACAAGACCTTAAGTCATGTTGGAATGGAGTTCTGATGGAAGAGACAATATGAGACAATTGCCCTCACTTGGGGGGTGTACCCGAGGCTGATGGCAGAGATCCATATGATCTGCACTATCATGTTCCACCCAGAGCTATGCCCTCCCATAAAAGGTTCATGGGAAATGAACTACTGCTCATAAATAATCAATTACTGCTCATAATCAGTTTCCATGACAGCTCTTCAGTGACTGGTTATAAAACTGCTGCAGAAATGGATTTTTTTCGGTGTCCTGCTTGCATACTTTTTGCGTAATGTTAAAAGGTATGAATACTGTGGGATAAAGCTTGGTCATAAAGGCAGAAGATATGTAAGTGCATTTAATGAATTTCATTCTACTGTGTGTGAGACTCTCTTGTGAATCACTGGAATTTGGGACCAGATGTGCATGCAAGCAGTTCTGTCTTCTGCCTTTATCAATCTCAGTCTGATCACATTAAATAAATCTTGAATTGGAGGAGGATGGGGAGGAGGAAATTGAAGCCAGTTTCCCTAGTGAATGACACTTAACACTTAATCCTTAAAGTGCTGATAATGCTTTCTTTTCTTGAGCCGTCTTTAGTATGCTTAAAAATATAGCAGCTGCATGAAAAATGCTGCCAGGTTATTCTGTCTTTGTCTCAGTGTCCTTGGTGTTTTAAAGACAAAATAAATATTTGAATTTACAAGCGCTGATCAGGGGTTTTTGGAGTCTTGTTTTTTCAGCCCTAGAAAATTTTTACTGTAATTTCAAAATCCTTTGGAACTCCACCTGAAGAACTGCTATCTAGGAGCCTTAAGCCTCTTAAAGTCTGCATGGCAATAGAATCTGAAAAAGTTTGGGTTTTCTGTTCAAGTATCAAAGAAGATGACTGGAGGTTTCCATTGATTATTTTTTCTTGTTTTTTTAGATAAGGATCTCATTCTCTGCATGGTGTGATTCAAATCTTCCCCTTCCACTGTCTTTTCTCTTTTTTCCTTTCACTTTCTCTCTTTTCTATCCCTGTAATCTGTGATTTTTTTTTTATTGGTTGATATTGAGAGTGATACAAGTACTTCCTGAAGAATTCTACTCAGTAATTTTACTAATGATCTGATGTTTTCAAACTGAAGTCTAAATCTAACCTCCAGTATTGCAGAGAGCTCTCATGACTCATCTACATTCTTGTCGAGCCATGTTACCACCTTTCATTGATTTGTATAGCATTCTGTAAGCAGTTTTAAATATGGACTAATTCTAAGTACACTCCTATAAAATCTGGCTTACTGAGACCCCAAAGGAGAATACTTCCTTCTAGGGATGACATTTGCTGTAATGTGGTCATAGTAGGGGAATGGGGGTAGGAAAATAGATGTCCTTCATAGGCAGGTTTTCTTCCTTGGCTGCTGCAAAGATTCCCATGCTGGGCTTTCTTACTCACCATTAGTGGCAAAAGAGCTAGTCTAGTGACCTTAGTAGGACTGAGTGGACATGTCTTAAAAAACAATAAATGCAGGAGTCTGCAATGAAATAAGGCTGAGCTGAATTACGTTGCATTTGCCATAAACTAGGAGTGTGCATGTGAGTAGTGTAATGCATGATAATGTATTCAGCTACAAGACCTGAGCCCTGATACAGCACATTCATATGAAAGAAACAAGCCTTCAAGCACTCTGCACTTCCTGTGTATGTCCTTCCTTGATATTTGTTATATTACACTCATAATAAGTGTAATATAACATATTTACTTGGCTTCTCAAAACCTATTGTTAATTTAAATTGTCTACTTTCAAAATACACCTGATATTACTGATACAAGGAGACATGGATAGTAGCTTGTTATACCTGTAATTGGTCTTAAAATGAGAGAATATAAGAGATTGTAATTAATCTGCTCAAATCTTGTAGAATCTCAGATGCATTAAAGCCTAACTGTGTTTCCACACCCAAATCAGTGGGAGCACACACCCTTTAAAACTTTAGTCCAGCTACATAATGGAACAATGTAATGGAGATCTACCATTAAGCTAATATTTCTATTCACCAAAATTGCTCAGTCATGATATCAGATTTTTCATGCACATCAACAAAACACAGATTTATGGAGAGCTGCAGTGTTATGCTGATGTGCAGGCTTAAGGGAAAATGCCCTGCTGCAGTAGTACATATTCTTGAGTACATTGTTTGAGTTAAAACTCCAGGACCTGATTGTGTGCTGAGTCAGAACCTTAGAAGTCAATAAAAGTATCAGTCAGCTTCTATAAACTGACACAGTCTAGTTCTTTGCACAGTCCTTCAGACTTAATTAGGCATGAATTGAATTGCAATGGTGTCTGTATCCCCATTACCTCTGCACAGTGCTCATTGCACTCTCTTCTTGTCATAGAATACCCTGCTAGGAGCACACCCAGCATGGGTGTGCTGGATCTGTGTGGGGAAGAAGTCTCCAGATATAGAGAGATGTAAGGAAGTTGAGGAGAAGATGGACTTTAGTTCGATGAGTTTAGTGATGAGTCAGGTTCCTATGATACCAAGACCTGTTTGCTAATTTTTTTAATCAGGTAGGCTGGATGCAGGTTTGACAAACCGGGCCTAGTGGAAGGTGACCCTGCCCATGGCAGGAGGGGTTGGAACTAGATGATGATGAAGGTCCCTTCCAACCCAAATCATTTTCTGATTCTAGGTAAGAAAGATTGCAGACCTGAGAGTGCTTGCATACTCTCGTTTATTTCAGTATGCTCTTTACATATTAATGCCTAATTTTATTGTTTCTGAGTGCATATTAGGTATATAAAGTCACATGAAAAAAATCAATCTTTCTATTTCTTGATGTAAGTGAATGTTTCCTCTCCTTGCTGTATGTATGCTTCCTCTGATGTTTGTGAAGCTTTTTTGTCTCTGTGTTTATTTCAGGAGAGAGAGATTGTCCATTAAGTCTTCCTAGGTCAATTCAAAAGCTGTTATTTAGACTCCGAATTCCATTAGTGCTCGCATCAGTTAAAGTTCCTAGAAGATCATGATGAACAGTTCTCCCCAAATCTGCAGTCTCTTCTTTGAAAAACTGCTGTGGGTAAATTCTGTTTTTCTTCTGTGATGATAATTTTAGGTGAAGGATAAAATGGATGAAAGAGCTGAATCAGTAAGGATGAGATAACATTGGCTGAATTGTACAATGCTGTATGGGCAGGCCTGTTCAGCTACAGAAGGGCCTATATTCTTACTTGATAAAGTGCTCTGTGAGCGTACTATTTCTCAGAAAGGTATGGTGTGTAGGCAGAATAAATAGAACTCAAATGTGGTGAAAAGAATTTTGCATGTATATGAAAATGCAATTACTTTTCATGAATGTGGCAGGAGAAAGTAAAATACTGTGTGCTACATGAAGTCAATAGAACTAGTTTTAGTGAGCTTATCCTTTTTTTTGTTTGTTCATGCTGGAAAAATCTGATGTCTGTATACCTCACCAAAATACCTTCCTGATTAAAAAAAAACAAAGAAGCTTTGAGTGTCTAATTGCATTCAATAGATCTGCTATTCTACTTACACTTCCTACTTAAAAAATCAAAAGTCCTGGTGAGTTCATCATGTCTTCTGATTAGATAGCTCTAATTAAAAAAGAAGCCATATAATGAGATGTTGGTGACCAGTCATAGAGTTTTAAAACTAAATTGCACTGCTGATTTCTACTGAGCACAAAGCAATATGCTCAGTCATTATCTCCTAAGTTCTATAAACCTGAGTATTTATTTGTCTCTGCAGTTTCCACTCTTGAGCTTTTTCAGATTGACCACTAACCCTAAAAATGCTCTTGCTGATGAGGCCAAAGGATACTTTTAAAAATAAATCATTTTAGGATATCATACTGAGATCATCCCCTAATGTCCTAACCAGTAATATGTCATTGTTTCCTGTGATATCCCTCCTGATCTATATTAATATTTATCTCTTATATTTAGTTGATGCAAGGACAGTGACTGTTTTTGGTTTCTTTTTTGCAGTGTAAAACAGAGTACGACCCTAGTTCAAGAAGAGTACCCTGAATAAATTGTAATTAATAAGAATTAGGGGATAATTTTTTTGGGGTGAGGTAGTGCCTTGTTTTATAATACAAGCTTTGGGAAACCTGTGAGAGGCGGGGGGTTAATTTTAAAACTTGAATGAGAAAATTGTGTTAGTTTCTGTCAGCTCCTGAACTTAACTAGGTATTGCTAACATCATGCTGGAGGTCACAAATGACTTCTGAAAGTCATACTCCAGAGGGTTATTAAATTGTGAAATGTCCTCAGACTATTTTGTTCCTGCACATATCACTGGTTTGTCCCTTTAGGTCAGTAACACCCTGTGAGTGAAGACCAGGTGAGAACTCAGCTTGCTCCTCTGTAGGCAAGGGACAGACATCAAATCTTTCCTCTGAATCACTCTCTGAATCTTCCTGGGAATTGCACTCTGCTATGCTGCAAGATTTGTGCTGGGAAAAAACATTAGATGCTAAATAATTCCTAGGACTCATCCTATTGAGATGTAGCTTCTGATTGTAAGATTGCTTTACCTATTGACATGAAGAAAAGCAGAAGGTGACATGGAAGTATATCAATAGCCAGTAATAGCATGTTGCAATTACACCTGAAGAATTCCAAGAACAGCAAAGATCTCTCTATTGTGTGTGTGTGGGGGG
>VZRR01007600.1:1218485-1295303 GCA_013398015.1 Oreocharis arfaki
TGTTTTTTCCAACTTTTGTTTGTTTTTTTCCACAGAAGAGAAAATAGCACTAAAAATATCTGGAGTAAGCATTTTTAGACTTTCACTGATACGACATTTCCAGGATCAATACTAAATTTCGGTATTCTGGTTTCTTTCTCACAGGAATGAATGCAATTTTAGACTCTCTGGTACTGTTGCTATATAGATAGCACCTTGCCTACACAGTTTGCATACTTTTGCATTTGAATATTCTTTACTCAGCCTTTTCAAAAAATGAAATATTTAACAGAATCAATTCATTTTAGTTCAGATATGCCAGTCAGAAGGATGCAGATGTAATCAACATTCCCTGTCTCGTTCTTCCTCCCCTCCTTTTCCAAAGAGGAGCAATGTGCTGTAGTCAACCCTATCACAGCTCGCTGGGGCCCGACCATTTAGAAGAATGAGAGTCTATCTTGCCTGCTAAAACCTCTCTGAGTCGTGCAATGGAACCATATCGCCCCGCTGCTCTTATCTTCTTTGCTGAACATCCCAGTGTTTTAACCCCATGTTATATGTTGCTATCCTACTGGACTTTCAGCTGAGAAAATTAAATGGATATGGTAATTTAAAGGTGTCTGGGAAATGCTGAAAAGAGTCTATTCCAGCCTGTCTTACTTTACAATGAAATTGTGGCAGCTTTCAAAAAAGGATTCTTCTTCTATCAGAATGCAAATAAACACTGTTTTCCCCTAGAGCCCGCTGTCTAACTAAGGAATAATAACTCTAGACAAAAGTTCCATATTGTCATCTTTGACATTTTTCCTCTATTATATGCTTAGTTTTCCCATAAATTATAACATTCCTCAAATATGATTAGATATGTGCGTTGGTGAATCAGGAACTGTTAATCAAAATTGCTTTAAACAGTCACGAGAACAGGTATCAGTGAAATATGGAAAAGGGCACAATGAAGAGAATATCTGTAGTCTAAAAGGTACCCTTTAGCAGGATGCAATTTTTAAACGAGATGTTAGAGAGGTAATGTGGGTGTGTGTATTAAGCACTGTGGCAGAAATTGAGTTCGTAATGATGAGAGCCTCAATGAGCTGGCTTAAAGGTTGAAGAAGATGTAATGAACCAAACTGAAAATGGAACTTTTTTTTTTCTGCTCCTTTTAACTGCAGCATGAGAAAGAAGTGACAGGGAAGAAAGAGGAGAAGGAAGAAGAGGGGTGCGGTAGAGAGAGAAAGAACCAGTGAACCCAAAAAAACTGTACTGAATGTTTGAGATACATGAAATTCCAGGTACTCAGTTGTAGACACAATCTTCATCTGTTGAGGGAGTAAAAATTGAAAATGTGATTCCAAAACAGTACTACACCTCTGCTAAGGATCTTGGTCTGGCTCTCATAGGCTACATAACTGCTGAGCTTCATGCTTCTGTCTCCCTTACCTAATGCAGATCGTTGATACTGGGAGGATGACCCTAACAGCATGCTGTCCTCGGGTAGCCAGTCCGTAAGTTTTTAGTTAATCTGCATCAGTGCATATGATTGCACACAATATGGTTCAGAATACTAAAAAGAGTGATTATAGTTACATTTTTTAAAATCAGACCTTTTGATGCAAGATTCTTTTTCATTAGCTCTGTGTTCAGTGTGATAAACGTTACACACTGATCCTGATTCAGTTTTGTGAGGATTTTAATTTCTTTCCATTTGTCTGTGATACAGTCAGATAGCATTCAGCTAGCAACCATCTTTATTTCTTCGGAAAGGGGCCTCTGGTTTCATCTGCATGGGTTTTCTGGTAAAGAATTTGTTTAAAGCCTATCTCTGTGTCTCCGTTATACCTAATATTGTGTTTATTTTTGTAGTGGCATATCTTGTATCTTGTATATGTGGAGCAATCAAGAGGTTTCATTGTTGTCACACTTGTTAACCTGTGAGTCTGGGTTCTGTCTTTCTGCTTTGCATGCACAGGAAAATCCTATTTATGAGCTACAGCAGAGAGATTAGCAACTTTGAACTTGTATTTATCCATTGATAAGAGTTTAGTACACGTAATTTTCCGGCATTCCCCTAAAAATAAATCCCAGACTCCAACTGCAGGGACTTTTTCTCTATCATGTATCTAAGCAGTTCAAATCTTTAAGTCTTTAGCTAAGATTTCCAAAAAGAAAAACAGTGCATCAGTGATGAAAATTTCTCTTCTATGGGTTTTGTTTCACGCAGAACCACTAGACTCACAGATCTCTTAGATACTTAAATATTTTCACAAGGGAGTTAAGACCTAAAAATATTTTGCAGATTTGAAATGAAGAGGCTGTAATTGTAATTTTATGTAGCCTAACAAACACACATGTTTTTCACATTATGATATGCATATATACAAATATAGCATAATATCTTAAATCAATATGTCTAAAAAACATCCAATGAAAGATAACTATATTGTGTGTATGTGTTTTTGATTTTACTTGTATGAAGGTTTCGTACATATTTTCAGAATGAGTAGCACTTTCTTGTCAATCTGCTACAACTCGGAGCCTGGTGGTTGTCAACAGCCTTTAATGAAATTCAGTCCGGGGCTTAGGATCACTCCAGAGCCCATGTAAGCCCTCCAGCAGCTTTTAAGTGGGGGATTGGACCTGTGTTCTTAACTCCCTTAGCAGAAGCGAGCTGAGTGCCAAATCACCCTGCAGATTTGGGAGAGCTTCCCAGTGCAAGGAGGAGTAGCTGATTAGCGGGGAAAGCAAAATATCCTTGACTGTTGCCAGAAAAACTTAATCCACTTCACTGTCAATAGTAACAATGCTGGAATGAATCTGCAAAGGCTCTACTAAGACCACAGGGCTTGAAAATCAGGTTTTCAAGCAGAGAACTTGATCAATGTGTCCTCATTTTCATTTTGCGCAGGTAAGGCGTGTTCAACTGTCAGATACTAAAAGGAACCATAAATATTTCCAGTTCTCTAAACTGATTAGAAAATAAAAACCCTAATACAAAATTTATCTTCATGTTAGTGTTTATCCTGCAGCAGGTCACGTTGTAAAAATTGTGCAGAAGCTAGTTGTTTTCATTTAAAACAAGATTTTAATCACAGGCTTAGATGTTTTTCCGTGGCTATATGTGCTTTTCTCAGTCCATGTAAACACCTCAGACAGGGTCAGGCTGAGGTGTTTTAAGGCTTTTCATGGCAGCCCTTCTATCTTCCTGGAAGGCCAATAGACTTTTGCTGTCTGAGGTGTGAATGAAGTATTGATTCTGAGAGGATCAAACCTCTGTGGTGCTTTGTAAATCAGGAAAACTTCAATGAATCAACAAAGATTTTATGGTTGGAAGACCTCAAAAGAGAAGTTACTCACTTTCCATGAGGGCATTCTAAGGAAATAAGTTCAGCGGCAATCTTAATAGAAAATCTAAGGACTGTGGGTGAAATGGTTGTTCACTGACACCAGCAAAGCCAAGAGCTGGCCTGTGTGACAGCCTTGATGATGACACTCACCTGTTAAGATTTGATTCAATCTGCTCTTTGGGTTCATCATAGTTGTTCATAATTCCCAGTGACCTCCTTAGTAGTGTCTAATATAATCATGGTTTATTTCATTATGTTTGTCTTTAGTGGTGATTCATTTATGCTTCATACAAAACATTGCCTGAATTCTTTCAAACTGTGATGCAAGTCCCTTAGGAAGCTTGCAAATAACACTTGAATGTCAAACTTCAGATGTACAAGGCTGAGAGTAACAAGTTCCATTAAGCATATTTTTAAGGTCTGCACAACCTGATTATTTGGCATAGTTCTCTTACATCATTCTTGCAACTGTACCTTAAAATTACAGTTACAAACTAGATATTAATTGGGATGCTGACATTTTACATGCTGCCAGGCAAAAGAATATTTAGGAGGATATAGATGACTCGTGTCTCCAGAACCTCAATTAACTGGTGATTTCCATTCCACCAAAGTGCTGTAACACCAACTTGATGAATAAAAAAGTACTTACAAAGAAGGCTAGAAGTGAGTGTTATTTCTTCTTACGCCATGAGAGAAGCTTCTTTAAAAGGCAGACACCTGCGAGGGGAGCAGAAGGATTACTGCTCTTCAAGTGCAATGATGAGTTGTCTGTCATTAAGAAAGCATGTAAGACTGTGGAACACATCAGCTTTTGCTTTAGTGTTAAGTTAAATACACAATTAAGCCTGGAATACAGACGTTTTTCTCAACTGGAAGTTTATTACATTTGTTGGATAATCCTTTTCAACTCACCGTTTACTTCAGTCATTAAATAGTAGGAAATAACAGTTTGCTGTTTTCTCTCTGGTTGCATTCCTAGCCCAGGCCTCATGGTCCTATATGCTGTCTAAACAGTGGTACATGCTGTTAAATTTCTTACTAGCTATCTTGCCTGAATAAATGCATTTGAGAGACTGATTTGGTTTGAATCAAACTAGAGGTTTGTGGCTACTGAGTGCTAGGGGGAGAAGTTGACTTTATGCAGCTGGTTGTAGAAAATCCATGAGTACTTTAGGACGGTTTCAAGGCAGTACAAGAAGCAGACTGTGCCAACAGGAAGGAAATATTAGGGGTCTGGGACTGCGTGCATGAATGTTATTATTACCAATATATGTGTCTTTCTCTTTCTCAGTATAGATATATTACCTTCTCTTCTCATTCATTCTCAACATTGACTTTGTTTTTAACTCTTCTCTGAATTTATTCACATTCACTATAACTTGTCTGCTGGAAAGCTAAAATAATCTAGACAGGAAAGAAGAATGTACCAAATGACTGATATATCCAATTAAGCCTTCTCTGTGGAGACATGAGATATTCAAAATGTGATGTTGGTAATCAATCCACAGAGCAGAACATAGTTGTATGAAATATTATTTTAATAAATGAATTCATCTAGGGATTGCTTGATTTGCTGACAAACTTTTTTTTTTGTCAACAGGAAATAGGTTTGAAAACCATAATTCCTATTTAATACATTCTCACACATGCTTTGCTGGGCTTAAAATAAAAGCTTTTGTATTATTTCTTCTATGAAATTAATTTCCCTGTGAGCTGTTGCTTCCCTTTACTCCTATTCTGCAGCTTTTAATTTTAATAGAAAAAGAAGTGAAGCTTCCCAGTTTCTTCATGTTCCTTTCAAACTAGGCTTGCACTGTCCTCGCACTGTCTGTGGAAAATGTCTTAAAGATCTCAGATAATTTCTTGAGTATTCATTAGTCTTTGGTAGGTATGTGTGGGATATAGATAAGTGCATGTAGAGCTGCTACTGTGAAGAATGAGACAGACACCTGTGCCTTTGGCTTGCAATTGCCAATTAAATGCTGTGGGGAGGGAGAAATTTAATTTCTGTGTCGCCAGAAAATTAGACTTTGAAAAGTTTTTTATTCTGATTCTTATGGAAAATTAGTCTTTTCTGCCATGCAAAAATTTGAGACATTAAAAGTATATTAGGAAAAATAGAATCACCTGGGTTTACCATTTAACCAAAAAACCAAAACAACCAAACCGAACAAAACCCCCCAAACAAACAACAACAAAAACCCCAACAACAACAACAACAACAATGACAACAACAACAAAAAGGATGGAGCAGCTTGTGTAATATCTAATCAGCCACCAGATCCTCAAAGACTTACTAGGCTGCCTCAAACTCATGGCAAATGCCCCAAAGCAAAGGACAGCTATAGGTATGCAGAATACCTATTCTGCATACCTATATATATAGGTATATATATTTATATATAATAAAGCTGGGAATTTATATACCTTGAAGAACAGAATTTTAAGACCCCAGTCCAGGACTGCTAAATCCTAGCTGTGTGTGGGATCTCAAGTCTCTAGAAGGGTCCACTCGAAGTCCAAGCCTCAGTACACAAAGCTAAGGGCTGCCAAGTGTTGTGCACCTCCTGTTGCACTATGAGCACTGCTGAGTGTGCTGCTGGTTCCAAGCTCAAGATGTCAAAGTTGCAGAGCTCCTATTTGTGAAGGAAAACCTTAACATCACAAAATTCTGGAGTTCTGAGGCAGTTCTCTTATTGAGATTGAGGACAGCAAGTGATTAGAATTTTGAATGCCTTTCTGGTTAATCCGGTTGAAGCTCATTTTTCAGCACCCAAGTCACTAAGGACAGTTCAGTGCAGAGGACCACACTAAAAAAGTCTCAAGTAAAACATCCTGAAACACCTCAGTGTCAACTTCAATCCTTTGGTATCCATGGTGCTGATTTAGCCAATAATGCAATTCAAACATGACCCACCTGGCTTACAAATTATAATTATGTTCCTTGGGTATAGGGAATTCCTTCGTAAACTGCTAAATACCGCCACTCCAAAGTACCTTTTGCAGAGGGTCAAAAGTAAGAAGTATGTTGTGATAGCAATTTTAGGGATTATTGCAGGAGTAAATGATGCAGATCCATGTCCTGAGTACACAGACCGCGAGGAGCTGCTTACGGTAGGAGGATTCGAGATTGTGATTTTTCCCTTTTAATTTTAGCAATAAAAACATCAGTCAGGTAATCTGAACCAGCAATCCCCCCTCACAGACAGACACCTACACAAAGTTTTGAGGTTTATTTTTTCTCATCCTTGTTTAGGTTAATTTTCAGCTTTCAGTTTAAAATGATGTAGATTTACATCAGTAATTTAAATTATTGAAATTGATGCAGATATTTATGTTAAAAAAAAAAAAAGCAAACAAACTCACAACAAACCAAAACCCCAAACCCAAACACCAACAAAAGAATAAATTAATAAGCATGGGAAGTAGAAGTGATAACACAAACCATTATAATTTTCACCATGAATATCCTGTTATATAGCTGCTGTTTAGCTCCAACAACAGATTTGTTACCTCACAGAAGAAGTTAAAAAGTGGACAGATGTCTATTTGACAGAAGATGGCCCCCAAAGTAGTCTCTTGATATCTGGCTGTCGTCAGTAGCCTTCTCTTTAAATTTTTCCTTAAATTTCCCTCTTATTCCTCAAGACACACAACATTTACTTAGGATACTTGCCAACATATTTTCTAATATATTTATGAAATTCCATATTTATTGAACATTAGGTATTTTATTGTCATTTTATGTGTCTTCAAGGAGATTATTTCCCTGAATTGTTATTACTCTCCTTACCCTCTCTAGCTGTACTGTCCATGGTAATGTACTTCTCTATTTTCTCCCTATCCATGCACTTACTTATTTTCAATTTAATGTGAAAAAAGAGAAATAAAAAGTGCATGAAGTTGACAGTGGCTGCCTTTATCAATAATTCAGAATAGGATATAATGATTAGACAATAATTCACAACTTCATTCAGTTATCATAGCACTCTGACATAGAGGCTGTTGATGAAAAATCCTCCACTCCCTCCATCACCTACCACTTTTTGTACATTTACTCTTCTGAGTATAATGGACCTAAGCTGAAAATCCTATTATCAGATTTGTATCTGATTACACAGCATTTGCTATTGTGATTTAGAAATTGGAACTATTATTGCTTGCCTGGGCAGCTCTTGAGTATCTGTGTAAAAAGCATTTAAACCTTTAAAAAAAATCTTCGGAAAATAAAAATCTTTAAAAAGGCTTTATAGGGTACTTATCTGGTTTTGAGGTTGCATTTAAATATAATCTATTTAATACAAAATACGACATGTCTATAGGGTAAGCATTGAAATCCTACTAGCCCAAACTCTTTATTTGTGAAATATACCTTTGTTGCATTTTCAGGGAAACAGGAAACGGGAGCTTTATTTAACTTGAAGGATATTTTTGTACCTGTTTCTAAACTATGTTTGCTGACCACTATTTTCATCATTCAGATGCCATGTTGGTTGTCCTGTGAGAGCTGTTCTTCCCTTATTTCACTGTCAGAATGCCTTTGTCTCAGAAACATTCGTGCAGCACAAGTGGTATAGAGTTATCTCTGCGGTATCCTGTCTTAGCTGAGAAACTTTTAAACGTGTAATATGAAATATACCTTCTCTTCATTGCCTCTCCTGCTTCAAGGTACACACAATTCTTGAATTCTGTACTAACAATCAACTATCAGAACAAATTCCTCCATATATGCCACTGACGAAGGGCAAGGAGCTGTTGGTAGTGGATTATATTTTCAGTAAAAGTATAAAATGATGATGACGTATAGAATAGCAGTGATTTGTTTTACTTTTTAATTTTAGTGCAAGATAAAAATATAATCAATAGTTATGAGCATGTGAGAAGCAAAAAACCCAACCCAGACCTAAATTGTGTTTGTTTTACAGCAATATTAATACTGTGTTTGCACACAACTCTTACTGTAAGATTTTACTATGTCTTTTTGTCCAAGCTTTTCTATATTCCTCCTTTATGACCTTATTCCTTCAATTGTCAGATTTGTATTTTTAGTTGAATATTCTCTGTTAATCACTTTCATGTTTCTTTGTTTGTAATTTAAATTCTATCTTCCAATATTTTAACCTCTTTTTTCTATACACCTCTTTTTGATTCTTACATTTACTAACGTCTCTATTTTGTCCATGGTATTCATCATATCTATTTATAAAACGTCCTTTTGTCTTCTGTTCCACTTTTGCACAAGATGAGAAGCTATTCCTTTATTTGCACCAATTCCTGACATACATATCAATGCAATCATTTGAAAATAAGAAATAAAAGATATTTTGACTTTAATCAGAACTTTGCCTAAGCCCCTGATTTACCATGAATACACTTTTGTAAAATTATTTTGTCTATTTCTTTTAGAACAGCCTTTGCCTTTCCAGTAGCTATGGATAATGACTGCTTATAATTGTAAATTAATACTTATAGGCTGGAGATCTCAGAATACAGAATAGATTTTTTGAATGCATACCTGAGGTGGATATGATCTGAAAGCTTATGTCAGTCTTCACTGTGGCTGAGTGTAGTAGGGTGCTCTGACTAAGTGGGGGGTAAAACAGCTTGAACTTTACCCAGTTTGCAAAAGTTATCCGTGGTGGATAGAAAATGGGAGTTATGCTGCTTTTGGTGTCAAAGAATGCTGAGACCAGCTGGATTCATCAATCCCAAAGTTAAGCATTCGGAGGATGTGAAGAACAGAAACTTGCGCTGGTGAGGGTGTGTCAGACAAAGTTCCTCATAAAAGAACCAACAAGTGATAGAACTGACAGCTTGTCTAGAGTTGCCAAATTAGGTTGGCTAGCCTAGAAACATATGACCGACTGTCCATCACTATGTGCTATAAAAGCATAGTCTCACTTTTATTGGCAGGATCTTATAACACACCTGTTCTACAAATGTGTGGAGATTTCTCCCTTAGGTGGGGACACCCTTCAAGGTTACTCCTCAAACTGAGTGAAAGAGTTCTGCCCATGGTCATTGGTGTGGGTGAGCAACATCAATCTCTACTTAATAATTATTTTGCTAGTTCTAGTATGGTTGCCTCAATATTGCTTAAAAGATAGTGCACTACTCTAGTAGTTATAGCTACCTATATCGAGTAGAAAGTGTTTCTGATTAAGGTACTCCAGTTTAATCATTATTATAATCAATTCAAATAAATGATTCTCTATTGGTCTGCCATCTTTAGTCCTGCAGGACAAAATTGTACAAAGGTTCAATTACATCTATACAATCATTTAGATACAAACTGTTTACCAGGTCTGGGGCTAGGATTGAATCCAGTTGCACCTAGACTCCTCTCTTAGAAGGAGTTTAGAAAGAAAAGGGGTCAGTTCTGAACCTTGTGGTTCAACAGGGTGACTCCTCTAATAAACCTTGTCCAAAGCTTCCTATGACACTGACAGAATGCACATTAGCTGTACATGAGAATAAGGTTTAGTGCCTAATGAGTCTGGGCCTTCCAGATGTTGCTCCTTACAGTAAAAAATGTTATTTTGATGATATGCTGTTAAACTGGTTGGCATGGTCTTCAAAAAGTAATTTTTGATAAGCACAACTGCTCCCATGAAGTGCTGCGTGCTTTCACAAGTGCATCCAGTAGGTGCAAAGCTGGTGGCCATTGAGCCTCCTGCTCCTGTATTTTTTTATGTTCATATCTCGGTTTCTCTAATGAAAAGGCAAGCATGAGGAGCACTGAAAAATTTTGCATGAAAGATATGCTTTTGGGCATGTTTCCACTGCTTTTGGTTGCCTGAGGTCTCATATACAGAACACACTAAAACAATGTCAGAAATGCCTGTGCGATTCCTATCCTTCAGCACCCACTAGCAGTTTTTGAGCTCTTTGGCCTATTACAACACAACCTATTATTTTAGTTCTCATTACCCTTTTTACTTTTAATTCTGTTAATAATAATTTTTTTAAATACTGTTTAAGTTTTGAACCTGTTTTGCCTTAAAAGTGGTTTTCTCCTAACGCTTGTCTCAACTCATGAAGTTTTCATTTTAATTTCCCTTCCTCTGCTCAGCTGTAGCAGAGGAAAATAAATAGATAGTTTTTTGTGAGTGCCCGGTGCTTAGCCAACAGCAAACCCCAACTATATTTCATCTATTTTTTTTCTCAGCTTATTTACCTATCTCTTACCTGTAACTCTGTACTGAAGAGTCTAAATGCTTCTTAGATAAGGAAGATCTGTGTAATGTGCAACCTGGGAATGATTAAAGCTTCTTGCATGATTTCATTTCACATTTGCATTATAATGCTGGTAGTAATGATACTCAGTTTAAAAAGTGCATTGAAATCTAAATATGAAAAAGACTAATACCCATTATTTAATAGATAATTTTAATTGTAGATTCTTCATCAGAGCAGTAGTTACAAGATCTAATATTAGGCTTGTTCTGTTCAGGTTTTATACAAAGAGACCTAGATGAGAGCTGAATCCCTTACTCAGTGAATTTCATTATTTCTTGGTTTTTCGTGTTGATTTGTTCTTTCTTGTAATAGGCAGCTGTCATAGGAAATGATCAGTGAACACTTAGACACTGAGAGTACTGAGGTTTTTCAAAATGAGAAGGCTCAAAAGAGCACTATCCATAATCCACAATTTTTGTGTGAGGAAGTTACTCTCTATTATCTAAATCCGACAGGAGCCTGGATGTATAGAGGATCATGCTTTCATGAAGAAATAATCAGGAACTTAATCCAGGTTTTTGTAGATCATAATGGTCTTATATTATTACATGTTTCCCTCAAAAGTCTTGGCATTCTGAATATTTGTAGTGACCTTCTTACAGTAAATGCATTCTCAACATACATGGTAACTGAGATTTCCAATACTGCTGACAGTGGAGCCTTAGATATTATTCTTTTTTCATCAAATTCAGTTTATAACATCCAACTACGTGATTTCAAGGTTGGGAATGCTTAGCTATGCAAGGGAACAGAGCCTTTCATGTGGTCCCCTGAAATCAGCACTTTACCAAGACAAGGTACTGTTTTCCTCCTTTGGATAATGCAAGGTTTTATTTAATGGATTAAATTTATTTTCTCAGAAGAATGTGCATGTTTTTATAAAATATGGTTAGGGGATCACTAAGTGGAAAAACCACAAAGTACATTCCTTTCCTCTTAAAAAACAGTGCTATTTTGTGAAGATTTTTAAATGAAATAAACCACACAACCCACTTTGGTTCTCACGTGAGGTATCTGCTGTGCTCTGCTTGCCAGTTTCTTTAGCCTGAAAAGGTTGCGGTACTAAAGGATACTACCTATTCAGGTACAGCCCTGATCCTGAAGTCGTTATATATGAGAAATAAATTAGAGGGAAAAAAAAGAGGGAAGGATCAGGAGGAGGAAGAGCATTTGCACTGAACTAACCGCATGATACAAAAGAAAATAGAACTGTTTTTTTCCTATTTTTGTAAACTGAGAAAAATATTTCACAGCAATAACCCTTGCAATTTGCAACCCTAATTTAAAAAAAAAAAATTCACATTGTTTTTCTAGTATGCAATCAATGCTAATTGCTTAGAATTTTTTTACATAGAGTTAAAACTTACTGTTTCCAGTTTACTCTGCATATCATATGTTTTACAAGTGTGCTTTTCTTTAAAAGGTATTCACCTTCAGTGACTTTTTGTTGATTTCTACACTGAAATGGTTTGACAAATTCAATACCATGTGGGCCTTAAGTCTCCAGGGAGGTGACATATCTCAAGCCGATATTATGTAGGCTAAACATTTACGCTATTGACGAAAATGATCCCTTTAGTCCCATTATGGCATCTTAAAAACCCTCTAGTGCATGTCTACACAGCTGGTCAAAGCACCTCTGAAGCCAGTGTTGTTAACTGAGTCAATAATTACTATTTAAAAAAGTCATTAATTAAAAGCTATCTGCGCTTTCAAGGCAATTGGATTTTATCCCTTGTATGTAAGTTCTACAGGAGACTTTGAGCAGCACAATGCCTCATAATAGTTAACAGTACTGAATTTGATCTACTACTATAGCAAAATGTGCAGTGCTCTGAGTAAGAACGACCCAAATCCTTGAACAAACCCAATGATGTTGTTGTCAGTGATTCGTGCAACTACTGAACTGTTATAAAGAGCTTCTTTAATGACTTTGCTTAAACATAAGCTGACTAATGCACATCACGTGTACAACATTTAATACAGATGGACAACTAGAGTCCTCTCCTTGTAAAAGATGAGAAAAATCAAGAAACATCCAAAACTAAGATGAATGCAATTTAGTTTATCTTATTGTATTAGAGCATTATTTCCTTGAACTAGAATTCCTGTTTTGTAATAGATTATATAATTACTCAGTGAGGCCATCACTGACCTAAGTATTTATTTTATAGTTAGTATTGGTACTGGGTTCCTTGACAGAAATACTGAAAACTTTGAACAGGCTGAAATAGTTTACAGAAATGATGGAATTTATAATAGATTTGTGAACTACATTGTGGAACTTATAACCATCCATGTCCCAAGGTATACTCCTCTTACAGTTTTTCAAAGATTCAGTGCTTTGAAACATTAGAATTGAATGGCTTAAAGTCATAAATCTTGTGAAGATGCAGGCTTTTTGGTTTTGTTTTTTTTCTTGACAGACACACCTTTTTTTATTAAGTTTTTATGTATTGTACAAATTTGTAAAGAAAGTTCCTTCTTAAACAACACTTTTTTGACATCTTTCTTCCTTTAGGTCCAAGGTCCCAGGTGTTGTCATTTGGGGACAGTATTAAGCATACTTAAATTAGAAATATGGTTTGCTTTAGAAAAAAATCTAGACATGGAAAATATTGAATTTTCTTTCTGTAGCTATTTGTCATACACGTAAAGTGTAAACATTTTTGACTTCATTAGCATAAGCAGGGTGTAAGAAGTACTATGCATTGATTCTGGTGAACTATTACTTTCCGTATTTTTCCACACTAAGGGAAAAAAATTATTCTTTTTTCATCAAAAACAATGATTAAATATGTATGGAGATGTCAAAATAGACATGGAAACTGTGTGAAATCAGAAAGCTTTAGTTTTACAGTTCTATAATATAGTATGAGATATTTTTTATTTGACACTTCTCAAATTATGTATGTAGTTCAGTAAAGAAATTCCTAAGTTCTAATAGCACATACAGATGTAATGTATTTACTTGTAAAAAGGGGAATATAATGCTGAATTTGTAACCCAGTCCCACAAAGGAAAGGAGATCCTTGCTATCCCTCTGAACTCTAGTAGTATTATGAGGTGTTGAATGCTGCATGCATCTATTCTGTTAATTTTTATAATGGAATAACTTGTGTTAATATAACTAGGCATAAACACAGCTATCTGCAATATTGAGCGCTCAATTTAATTTATTGTGTTTAAGCAGTAGATATCATCTGGATAAGGAACATATTTTTCTAAACTTTTTTGAAGAAAACCAAAAAGATATGAGCAGAGAAATCAGTTTAGAGTCAACTAAACAAATAAAAGTAAACCCCAATGATATAAAAAGTGTCTTGCAGTACTAGTAGCTACTGTTCTTTTTCCTCCTCATTGCACTTCGTCTGAATGTTTTGTTTAACGATTTTGTTTATCCTGTTAGGGTTGTTTTAACATATAACCAGCTTTCTTTCCTTTCACCTTAAGCAATTTGTAGCTTCTCACTTTGAAGTAGCATTTTTAAAGACTTACATTTTGAGTTTCAGAGGTTCCTAAAATTGTTATTGCTTGAGAAATATCAGCAAACAACAGCTTTTAAACTTCTCCATTACTTCTATCCTGTCACATCCTTTCAAACAAAACCACTAGGAAGATCATCCTAGAGCGCAGTATTGTGTCCAGACAGTTCTTGAATATCTCCTGTGAGGAAGGCTACACAATCTCTCTGGACAATCTGTTCCAGTGCTCAATCCCCTGCTCAGTAAAGAAGCTCTTCATGTTCAGGTGGAACTCCCTGTGCGTCAGTTTCTGCCTGTTGCCTCTTGCTCTATTGCTGTGTACCACCAAGAAGAGCCTGGCTTCATGCTTTTGACACCCTTCCTTCAGATTCTTATAGACATTGATGAAGTCCACTCTCAGTTATCTATTTTTGAGGTTGAACAGGTCCAGCTCTTCATCCTATCTTTGTAAGAGAGATGCTCCACATATCAAAAGTCACATAATATACTGAAGCGTGTTAAAACCAGGGAAAGTCCTGTCAGAATCACACATATCGAAAAAAATTTATTCTGAAAAGCTGTGTTGAATTTCTGGCGATTAACCACTCCTCTCTTTCTTTCTGGCACACAGATTTTTGGTGTCTGAGGTTTTACCGAGGTTTCGTATGCTTCTGCCTGTGCATGTCTTGAAAGAACTGCAAAGATCTTTTTAAGTAACCAATACAAACAAATAACTACAATAGGATCCTGCAATCATGAAGAATATCTTCTAAAATCTTATTGATATACATGCTAATGCACTTTTTATGGTGGCTTCAAAATCATTTTGGAGCACAATTACCACTACAGCTCTTATTTCTTCTTATGCTCAAATTTGCAGTTGATTTATGTGAATTCCATAAGTAGCATACCAATAGAGCTGAAATTCAAGTTTTAAAGTTTTTTTTCTCAATTAAATCACTTTATAGTTCAAGATAAAAATCAGAACTGTGCTAGATTTTATGCAAATTTAGTTTAATTCAGCTGACCTACTTGTTATTATTCTGCTTGAAGTCAGAGACATTAAAAAGGGCTGTTTGAGGAGGGGATAGTAAGAAACTTAAACAGGCAGACATTCAGTACTTCCAGTGTGAATATTAGGTCCTTAGAAAAAATCAGTGGGTAGATTAAACATGAAAAGAACCACTCTAGCTAATTTTTTTCCCTGTGTCCAGAGAATAGACCCCAGTCTCTTCCTTTTGACAACCCCTGCAAAATCCCCAGCACGCGAAACCCAGGGTTAATAAAGTTTTTGCTGTAGATGAGGAAGCTACGGGGCAGACAGCAGCTTCCCAAGGAGATGCACTGATTGCAGTAGAAGCATGCACCAAATGTAGCACTAAGACAGTTTGAGTTTGAGTTTGCCTTAAAAACTAGCTTTGAAAGAGGTCTGATGAGCAGTGGGCAAGCCTCAGAATGTGGGTTTGGGGTTTCACCCTCTATTTGTGCATATTTTTCCTGTTGGGTAAACAGTGTCCTCTGATATCTGTTCATTTGTGTGCAGAATCCCAAACCACAGAGGCTCAGGAGTTCTGTAGCTCTCATCCTCTGCTCTTGATGGTGCTATGATGCCTTTCAGGCAGCAGGACTTGCAAAAGCAAGACCACAGTTGTGTGTGCACATATGTGACAGAACAGATGTTTAAGGGAGCAATGTTGCATGAACAAGAAGGATCTTTGCAATATATGGCAATATTCAAGGCACTATTTTTTGTGATCAAGGTAATACTATCAAGAGGTACGTACCTAACTGGAAAATGCTGGAGAACAGAAAGAAAAGGTAATTCTTCTGTCAGAAACTTGAAACTTTCTCCTTGATGCCCTTATAATGCTGAACACAAAAATAGGATGATAAGCCTAAAAATTAGATTTCCTTTTTTTGCTGGTACATTGTTTGTGTCTGTTTGAAGTAGTAGTATTTAGGAACCCAGAAATAAAATAAAATGACTTCTTAAAGACTGCACTGAAATGCGCTTATGCGCAATAACAACTTTAAGCTATAATTTGTACTTATTGGATCTTTATCTGAGTTCTAGTACAGATGGACCTGGGCTATTGGTTATGATTGGTCCAAAGCAATCTTTAGCTTGTAGACTTGTGGCTCAATGCAGGGTTGAATGATACCATGTTGAAACTGCCAAACGGAAAACAAAAGCACATGGTAACCAGCATACTGTCCTTGACTGACATCATGCACAGCAAGAAAATTTGCACAGCTCCAGAGGTCTTGACCTACGAAAGAATGAATTTGTAATGCTTTAGTTACTGGTCTAGTACCAAAATAATAGCTCTCCTAAAGAGGACAAGTAATCATACCCAATTAACCCTGGACACCTATGTCAAAAATTTGCTGGCTATTGAAAGATTTATGTCATCAAGTATTGAAACCTAAAGAAGTAGACCTAATGAAAAGAAGACCTTGCATTTGTTGAGATATTCTTCCTGTCTTCTAAGCCTCTTAGGGGAACACTAACCCAATTGTGATACAGACTTCTGATAGGTCAGGGCTTCTTAAAAAACCTCAATGTTTTGAGGCTCAAGAAACAGCTCTAAAAATAAATTAAGTCCTTGAAATTTAAACTCTAGCAGTTTAAGGGAAATACTCACTACCCACTGATTCAGAGACATGAAGAAATTACATTCTTCCATATACAAGTTAAAAGCAAAATGTTCAAAAGATATCCACCACAAAGAAAAACTTCCAGTTTTTCTAGTAAAAGCATTATCTTAAAAAAAAATTGGGGAAGAAATCTATGTGGATGAGAAATGAAACTGAGTGACAATCTACCCTTCCTTTTTCTTTTTTAGGAGTTTGGAGATAAAATAATAATTTTTAAAAAATCAGGAAATATTGACTTCCTATTTCCATAAAGAAATAAAATTAGTGAGTAAATTTGTCTTAGTCAGATGAATACTATTGAATATGTAAAATGTGAGGGTGAAGGTAAGTACAAAGATGACAGTTCAGAGGTTAAAGATGTAGGGAAGTTAGAGCCGTAGTATAAAATTACTGCTTCTGTTTTCAGTACAGTTACTGACTTCGAGCATGGGAGTGAAAGCAGAGCTAATGAGAAAAAAATGAGTAACACATGGAAAAGCAAAGCTCTGAGAGCTTGACACAAGGAGAACTGAGGATCTGGCTCACACAGTGAATCTAATTGTAGGTCAGTCAGAATTTTTAACAAATCCATGAGCTTGTGAATAACTTTTGTTGACAGAGAATCTCTAATAACACTGCATCTGCTGGAAAAGGAGGCTAGAGTGACTCAGCAGTTCATTTTCAAAAGAGATTGTGCATTTTTTAAGAACTCTTTCTCAGGAAAGTAAATTAATGACATGAACGTGAAAAGAAAGCATAGTACAACTAAGCATAGCTCATCAAAGACAACTCATATCTGAATAATAGATTATCCTTCTATGATTAAAATAAATAGTTCCTTGCATAAAGGGAGGTGGTAAATCTGTTTGCCACGAAATGTTTGATCTGTGTCTTCACTGGAAAACGTTAGTCAAATTAGAATAGGAACTCAGTATAATATATAGTAAAGAAGAAAATGCAGTGCGTGCTATGACTAAAGGTGAATCCTCAGACTAAGGAGAAGTTGCCAGGGACTACATTAGGGATTGGTCTCTGGATCAATTTTGATCACTATTTTCACAATTGTACTAAAATAAAAGTGTTATTAAGTTTTCTGATTTAGAGACGTTTGGTTAATTGTCAATATAAATAAATTTTTAACCAGAAATAAAAAAAACTAATGCTAGCAAAACGCAAAAGAAGAAAATAAATTACTCATGAGTTTAAGCTAGTATTAAGGAAGTCAAGTGAAAGGTAATATCCAAACATATGACTCTAACCTTGCAGTAGGTGCAATTCTAGCTGCAGAAGTGCTTTAACTACCTCATTATTTCATAGCAGGATCTTACCATTCCCTAGGGTGCCCTATTTTTGCTTGTGCTGAGCATCTTTGTGCCTGCTTTGTGAAAGAAATGCTATTAAGTAAACATGCAGTAATTCCTTTACTGAAACACCTCTACCTCATACATGTTACGACTCACTGATAAAAGCAATTTACATAAATAGTAAACTGGCTTATTTAAATATAAAGCATAGAAACCATATAGGGAGCAGGGCCTGGATTAATTTCCCAGGGAATGCCACTTTGTGTCATGTCACAATTCTTACTTTCCTTATGTACCTGCTGTTCCTCTGTGACTGAGAGAGCTGTGAACACTTTGCTGAACAGCTCTACAGAACTGCTGGATACCGGATTAAGTCCCATTACAGTCTTGGTGGCAAGGGCATTCTCGTGGGAGAGGAGCGATGGATATAAGAGTTTGCTCAGCAGGAGAAGGACAATGCACCCAGCCCCCCTCTAAGCTCTAGGAATGAGCACCATCATACCCTTCTCACAAAGGTGTGCTTCAGCTGACTGAATGTCACTTAGCTCTTTAGAAAAACATTATAAGCATCATTCCTAGGAAGAGATTCCAGCTCAATGGTTTACAGCTGTGTGCAGCAGTTCTTACTCATGTCTTGGACCTTGGGCTTTGGATCTCATTTTAATCTATTTATCAACTTCCTGATGTTAACTATGGAATCTGATCATTTGACCAGGAGTTGTGGCTCATTGGAGGATGTTTTCAGATGCCTCAGTCTTTTTTTGAATCTAGTCTTTGTAGAAGATTAACTGTAATATGGACAGATTTGGAAAATGGCAGGGAAGAATATCTGGATATTATTGATTGGTAAATGTGGAATTGAACCACTAACATGACATAAAAATATAAATGCAGATAGAAGTATTATTATTACATGGTATTTCTGGTAGAGAAAGTAGTATAGGAACAATAATGCATTTTTACATTGCATTGGTAGTACTGCATTCAGGGTTGGTACAATTGTCGTGTTTCAAAGAGTTTTAAGATGGAGCTTCACCATTAAGTGAAAATCCCTCTGTGCATGCTTATCTCTCATCCCCAGGACCGAACAGTGAAGCTATTTCCTACAATTCCCTAAAACATGTTTCAAACAGGTGGTCAAAATCATTTATCTGTCTCACTTGCTTGGGTAATGCAGCAATGCCCTCATTCTTATTAAAGTAATTTTGATGTTCATGGTAAGCTTGACAATTATTTGGGAAGTAGAGCCCTTCTGGGAGAGGGGTTTAGACGTGTCCTAGAACAAAAACTTCCCTGGTCCCCAGGAAATGTTCTAAGAACTAGGTGATTATGTAGTCATGTGTGGGGGCAGTGACACTTCTTTGTTAAGTGAAAGAAAGATTCTGTATCACAGGTGGACTTGATGTTCTTAAAGGCCATTTCCAACATAGAGGATTCTGTGATTCTAACTGATTCCTTGGTTCTAACACTAAAAACTGCAAAAACACAGAGGAAAAATAAAGTTCAATATCACCATCGTGAAATTCAGACTAAGCCAAAGTTTTCATATTTTTTGTCTTTTTAGTTTTGAGAGTAAAAGAACATTTTTCTAATAATAACATAAGGATTTCAGTACTTGGAACATTGTAGACACATTAGTGCAACTAATAGAATGAAACTAAATGAGAATTTCTAAATTAGAGAAAAGTAGATGGAATTTGCTTAATTAATCTACAAAGTTTTAATTAACCTCTCCAGTGGCCCAATTATAGTTCAGGAGATATCAGAAGATATCCTTAAAATAAAACAATGAATTACTTTAAGTTGCATATCAGTTGATTCCACCAACTAATTAGTTTTATTCCTGGTATAACAATCTAAATTAGAAACATCAAATATGTGAGGCAAGAAAGAATAACCAAAATATTCTGAAAGTAACTTTGACTAAAAGAAAATATCACAAGTTTCTCCAGCTGGATAGAGGCACATTAAAGACTGGTAGAAAGAGATTATTTTACAAAGGCACTTACAAGTGAATAACTGTAAAGTCCACTATATTTGGAAATGAATCAGCATGTTACATGTTGCCATGCTGAGTAGATGATGTCAATGTTTTGTAGCTACCAGACATTTTTAAACTTTGATTTTTCGAAGTTTAAGACAGCTCTAAAAATGTTTCTGAACTCTGGCCTTGTGGTCAAACTCTCTTCAGTTTGCTGCTGCAGACTGAAATAACTCCAGTGGATTTATTTTGGATGTACTCTTGGGAGAGTGAGCATTTCTAACCCTGAGGTGTCAGGTAGCCTGATATGACTCCTTCTTAAAAAATTTTGCTGTCTCCAACTTCTTTCTTCTTGTATATAATAATTGTAGGTTTTGGTCATTACATTTGTTTGAATCTATTTTACGTGGTTGGAAAAATGTCCTTTGGTATCCAGTCAGTTGAAACTCGGTGAATGGAGTTTCTTTTTTTTATGCAAAATCTACCACAGAAATGATATGTCAAAGCTAGCATCCTTACTGTGAAATTGTATTAGATACCAGTAATAGAACTAAGGTAAAAGAAATAAAAAGTTTTGGAACTGGATGCAAGCTGCTTGTAGGTCTTCTAGGCACTCAAAACTATTGAAAATTTCATTGCTATTATGTTCCTACATTTGGATCTAGGAGCTTGACTTAAAGTTGTAGTTTTTACAATTAACTTGTTGACTGGATTTCTTCATTCAAGAAAAGGGTTAATAAATAGAAAAGTGTCAGGAACTACAGAACAAGGAAAGCAGGGATGCTGAAGCAGGAAGCAGACCTTTCTGAGATGAACGATTTTACATCATATTTTTTATGTTATGGAGGCTTTGTTAATATTGGATCTGATGAATTCTGTCTCAAAAGGACAGAGAAATGCAATTTCATTGGAAATGAAATATTTTATGAGGTCAGGAAGATTTAAAAAATATTTGTAACGAAATGAAATAATTTTCTGGGTTTTTTTTTTTTTTTTTTAAATGAGAAATAAAGGTTTCTGCTTTTACTCCCAAAAAACTCAGTCCTGGACAGCTGCAAACGATTTTTCTGGTTTCTTCTAAGAAAAAATTGTCCCCACACACTGAAACTTCTTAGTGCTATTAAAAGGTATTAGTTTGAAGAAAATATAATCTGGGAATCAAGTCAGGAGAAAGTAGGAACTTTGTGCTTCAACAATGAGGAAAGGCAAAGGCACCCACAGGCCTGGCTCACCCTCACCGGGCCACTGGGGACTGCACCTCTCCCACTTCCCACAGCCCTGGGAACCTTCAGCTCGACCCTGACCACCAACCCTGTCTTATGGTAGATGAGCTGGGGCCTCCTCTCTGGGAGGGGCCCACAGAGGGATGCTCTCTCCCGCTTGTTGTGTGTTCTTCTCCTGGCTGGACCCCAGTCCTGGTTCATCCCTCACCCTGCCTGGGGCTGTTGATGGATGTTAGTAGCCCCTGGTTCTCTCTACCAAGCTCAGTCCCACAGGACAGAAACTTTCGGCAAGGGCATGGCTGGCATCAGAATTGCTCCCAACTCCAGGTTTCCCTGAGCCAAGGGAGCAGCTGGCCCTCATGGTGTCCTGGTTGTGACTGGTCTGTGGATGAATTTTGGTGCCCAGGACAGAAAGCAGAATTTTATAAAAGTCTGATACATGAAAGCAGTCATGCAAAAGCAAACCATAGTTGTTTGAATTTGGGTCATGAAGTGTGAAGGCCTGTGCAGCAGCCAAGGACTCTGCCGAGAGGCTGAAGGAAGCAGAGCAGGTTCTGCACTGGTAAAAAAATCAGCAATATGCTCATCAATTGGTTATTAACTTCTTCAGAGCTGCAGAAAATCCTTTCTGGTAGAACTGGTGAAACTCTATTAGTTAAGCTAAATTCTGTTAGGTAGCAGCTGAGTTTTGCTTTGCTTTGTGGCAGACTATAGGCTGCTGGTCCCAAGGGTGCCAGCTGTGGCGTGCATACACATTTCTTGAGGGACAGCTGTAGGGTTGTGAGATCCTCAGTCAAGAGCAAAGGCAGTATAACTCTATCAGAGACCATCCAACAAAAAGATACTGTAGTTTCCTGTGAACAGTCAGCAGAAATCTATGCCACCAAATTTCTTGCAGTAAGGACTTCTCAATATGTTAGTATATGTTCAGAAAAGATCACAGTGAAAACATAATCTGTCCAGGCAGCAGATGTACGGTCTTACACCTCCTGCCATAAACTTAATTGTTTATGTAATTTTTCTATCAGAAAATTAGAATCAAATTACAAATATTTGTGTTTGCTAGTGTAGAAAGGAAGAATAAAGGCAGTACAAAAAATATTTTGGACAGTTACTAGGATATTATGACCTTTGTGTAAGTTGATCTAACAGACCTAGTAAGATGTTACTTTTTAGAATTATTGAATATTCTGAGTAGGAAGGAATCAATCAGGATCACGAAGTCCCTGTGCAGAGCACTCCAAGACCCACAGAAGGATGATAATTTGGAATATATTATCATATATTAAGAAATTTAAAATATTTATTGTAAAAGAGCATCACATGAGAATGATAGCATGCATGGTAAGAGAATGAAGGTGTGAAACAATCTGTCAGCTGAGATCTTTTAAGATCTGGAAAGATGGTTCTGCACTCAGATTTCCATCCGTGCAACCTTCATTGCAGTGTTAATTCATGTTGCTCAGGAGTGCATGCCGTATCAGCTAGTAGAAAGTTGTGGGTTTTTTTCCTAGAGCTTTAAATCCAAATAGTATAAGTCTATTTTATCAGTTTATTGTATACCACATGGTAACAATTTCATAATTTTAATTGAATCTCTTACATGCTAATATTATTAGATTAATGGAATGGCCTTGGGTATCTTTGAGAGAATGACACCATTACCCAATGCCTTGTTCATCAAGATGTAGCCAGTGAATGTTAAAGACACAAGCTTTTGGCAAATGGAGTTGTCTGAAGCTGTGCTGAAACTCAGATGTTCCATGTTAAATGTGTTTCTCCCTGCTTCATGATATGTGTGTTTCAAAACCAGACTCTGTCAAGAGATGCAGAAAATTTCTTGTCAAAGACCTACCAGAAGGCTTCCTCCGAACTTGCCAAGGAATAGACAACACTAATGAAACGTCAGCATTAATAAAATATTATTACCCAAGGATTATATACTTTTCTTTTTACAATATAAAACCGATTTTAATTGCAATACAAGTTATAGAGTACAGCCATAAAGCAGTAAACAAAGAATTTGTGTTCCTTCGGCACTTATCAGTCATTGACTAATTAGTTTCTGTCTCAGGTTCTGAATGACTCTTAGAAAGAAGAATCTCTTGAGGATACAAAGGTTAATTTTGAAGTGATTACAAATATTCAGCTAACATTATAATTAATAGCAATGCTTCAAGCACAGCAGTCATTTTCCATTCCTGTAAGGAGAACTTGCTAATTAGAGAGGCTACTGGAATTTTTCAGGATATTTAGTTTCTCACTGTTCAGTCAAGTGAGCTCATGAAGCCAGGAGAAACGTTAAACCACTTCAAATTCTTAAGCATCTAAACAAATAAATCTTATGTACTTAATTTTATCCCAATAACTCCTCAAACACTTTATGAAATACTGAGCAGGCCATGCCATTACATACATATAAATCTTCCGTGGATTTACAAACATTTTTATGCTATTAACAAATAAAACCAAAATTACTTCTATGCCTACAGATTGCACAGATTAATTTATCCACCAGAGAAATTAATTTCTGTCTAGGTTTGATGTGGGATAAAGTTTAATTTCTTCACAGTTGTAAATTTCTTCACATTATGGGGCTCTGTTTTGGATTTGTGCTGAAGACAGTGTTGACAACACAGAGACGTTTCTTACTGCTGAGCAGTGTTTCCACGGAGTCAAGGTCTTTCTTTCTCCTCACTCCACCAGCAGTGAGGAGACTGAGGATGCACAGCAGGTTGGGAGGACACAAAGCCATGACAGCTGACCCCAAATCAGAGGGATCCTCAAGGATATCCCGGATCATACAGAGTCATGCTCAGCAATAAAAGCTGCGGGAAGAAGAAAGAAGGGTGCGAGAGTTGGAGTGATGGTGTTACTGCATATGATGGAGCCACCTGCCTGCTCATGGAAAGTGGTGAAACAATTCCTTTGTTTTCTTTCATTGCATGTGTAGCTTTTTCTCTTCCTGTTAAATTGTCTGTATTTCAGCCCATGAGTTTTCTCAATTTTACCCTTTGGATTCTCTCCCCCATTCGACTGGGGGTAAGTGAGTGGCTGGGTGGTGCTTAGATTCTCTCTGGGTTTAAACCATGACATTTTCTTACTAGCAACAGAAATGAGTACGAAGTATAACAAATTGTGATATTAGGCAGAGCATAACATAAAATACACTCAATATTTTAAAATGGAAAATTTTGTATCCAGGTAAAATGAGTCGAAGAAACAAAGAAATTAGTTTATTTACTGTAGTTCATAAAATTTTTATGGGAATTTCTGACCGTGGTCAGGTTGGGATACAACATATAATATTCAAATCTGGCATAGTTGTATTGAAGTTAGACAACACATAAAATGGAAAACGTCTTTCTTTCTTTCTTTTTGACACATGAAAGTCTTGTGAATGAATGCAGGTAACCCCAAATGTGGACTCTACTCTGAGAGCTGATAGTAATTCAGCTTTAGGTGATCAAGTCTCTGGCAAACAAGAGCATTCCAAATTTTCATTACAAATTAGGACACTCAAAAAAGAAAAAACCTTTAACACCGACATATTTCTGGCGATTGTTAGTCCTCATTCCTTATTGAAGAGGGGCTTATTATGCACTTGTTTGGACTGACAGACATATTTCAGTAAAGCAGACAGGAGATGTAGCCATCATTTGTAGGTAGTTTCTTAACAAGCAGTGTTTTTTTTTGCAGAGAACTTGGTTTGTCCTCATCCACCACCCCTCCCCACAGACTTTATTAAAAATACATAGTTATTTATATAACTTTATTAAAAATACATAGTTATTTATATTTACATGTCATCATTTCGATAACTAGTTCAAACTGTTTTATTATTTTTTGTTGTCTGGAAGAAATCATAAAAGAAGTGAGTGTCAAAGATTGTTTGCAATGGTCTTTTTTGCACATTTTATGTCCTTGGCAGAGTAAGAAATGGGCATGAAATGTGTGCATGCTTGACTAATATGAGTCTTATCAGAACCTTTGTGTGGAAAGGTCCTTTTCTGATTAATAGCAAATCAATTTGAAAAGGTAATAATCTTTTTTTAATGTCAAATAGAAAGACAAAGCTTGAAATACATATTTTTTTGTAACATTTTAAAGTTCAACCAGAAACTCCAATAGAAGAAGGGCTGCTCGAAGCATAATTTCTGACATTAATTTTTGTTACGTTTTTTCTGGACTCGTAAGATACATCTGGTCTTGTTTTTAATGAGTGTTTTTTTAAACAGTCATAAATTCCAAGAACTGAGTTTAAATTTACATAATATCAAAGCTGAATTTAAAATTGCTACTTAGAGAAATGATGGTGTTTGTATACTGATTATTTTAAACATTGCATGCATATGGAAGACATCTGCTGGAATCTAACCTTTTTGTAAACCCTGTACTATTTTATGCCTCTAAAACTTACTGCGTTTTTTGTTAGTAGTAAAAAAAAAAAAAAAAAGAATTGTTATTTCCGTGGGGAATTAATAGTTTGTGTCAGGAATGAAGTACATAATTAAATCATAACTTCTGAAATATGTCTTTTATTAGTTTCGAATTGCAATGTCTGGTGTCTTTTTTCCTGAAGTGTAGGACCTACTCTGAAGCACGGGAAATCGACATCCTTTAATTGGTCTTTAGCTTTGAAGTAACACAAGAAGGAAATTACTGTTAAAAAGAAGACCAAATATCAGACTCCTCATTGCACTGCGTCCATGGGACAGAAAATGAATTTTGTGTGTTTGTGGTAACCCTTACTAGATCATCCTATTTTGAATCCTTCACTAATATAAATATTTTTCTTCATATAGAAAGAAAAATTTAGTCTAGAACACTCCTGTCCCAGTCACAGGCATTAAGAGATGTGTGCTAATGTTTTAGGAAAAGGTAGAAACTTACCTGAGCAGAGCTGTATGCCTAGGTGGGAAAGAAATGGATCTATGATACTTCAAGCAGCAAGTCGAAAACTGTGATTAAAAAATTCTGGTTTATTTGCCTCTTACACTTCTATAGCACAGAATGGCTTGGGTAACCAAATGTCCAGCCAACAGGTAATGCCTGGAGATACCCAGAAAATCAACAAAGCAGGAACTACCTGTGTAGAGATCCTGCCCAAGCGATACCAGTGACTATGGATAGTGTAAGATTGTCTTGTCACACAAAGAAGCAAAATTTTTCTAATTACTTTATTTTTTGATTTTTATTTGTATTTGTTTTTGATTTGTATTTGTATTTATTGATATTTATTAACCACCTTAAATCTGGGCATATTATTTTAGCCAGACTGCTATTGCTCCATAAATCCAGTTCTATTTTGCTTTTAATGGTTTGCAGCAACTGATTTATTGAAGATCACAGAAATGAAGTAGTCAAAGTTAGCAATGTTTTTTTGAGGAGACATGGTTCAGGACTCTAAGGCCAAGATGAGATGATTTTCAGAGTGCCCGGGAAGAGGAACACGAATTGTCAGCTTTGAAGCAAAATATGGGAAAATATTCTGCTGCAGAAGCTGATAATGTGTTTATTTGGCCAGATTGCTGTATACATGTATGGAGCCCACAAGCAATGTAACAACATATTCCAGTGAAGTATTTGGAGCACCTAGAGTAATTATGTCATATAGAATATGAAAAATAAGCAAGATGACTTTTTCAAAATTCAACACAATCTCAGTAGGTTCAAATGCCAGGCCAAAGGAATAAGAGTACAGTATTAGGCTATATTGGGCTGACAGTAACATGCTAAGGGAAAGTTAGAATGTGGTATAAGGCAGAAAATTAATTGTACCAGGACACTTTGCTTATTCCTATGCTGACTCTGTAACAAAAAATGCATGATGCAAACTCTACATTTTAAATCCCTTGAATGCTTACTTATTGGAAAAACTGGTCACTTAGTGAGAAAGAGGGGATATAAGTCTTGATTTACTTTTTTGTTGTGCACAGGACCTGTGTCTAGAATTGCTTCATGCAGCTTTTGGGGAATCAGAATTGTAACACCTGAGTAGGAATGCAAAGGCACATAAACCCAAGACAGCAAATTTAATATGGAAGTGGAAAATTACCTGAAATTGTTTGTATGAAATACTTAAAAACATAGGAGAACAAGTTAAATAGAGAGCTGAGAAGGTAAAACACTCACAGGAAGTTTCTTCAAAAATTCTACTTTATAGATATGGTGAAAATATAAAGTGATCAATAGACTCTCCGAGGAACAAAAGTGTTTACTAGGTTAACGGCAGAGCCAAAATATTTTGCTTCTGTTGAAAAGTGGAAATCTCGTCTAATTTAAAACAGCGCTAATTTTGACAGGTTAGAAAAAAGTATTTTGCCAAATCAAGACTTATATTGAGCTGCATCTAAAATTTTTTTTAAAGAGTGTAAAAATATTTATAGTATTTATTATAACAAATATATTTATTAAATAATCATATTTATAAATTATTTTAAATGACAGGAAAATTATATCTATAAATTAAGATTCTCCTGCAGTAGAACCATTCTGTATAGAAAATGGAGATCAAGAATAATATTAAATTAATCTTATACAAGAGATTTTAGAAAAAATCAATACAATGATTGGTAGGAAAGCACTAAGAGTGGATGATACGCAAGCTAAAGAGAACCAATTACGAAAGTGCTGAACTACTAATTTTATGTACATCCTGTGGTCTAAATCAGTATTAACAGAATTACTGTAGATTCTTCTTTGAAAACATGAGGTCAAAATTCAGCTCTGCCTCAAAAATCTGATACAGTGTCAGGAATCATTAGGAAAAGAATTAAGCGGAAAGCACAGTTCTGAAAATTGGTTTATAAGACAACGATGCACTCAAATGTAAAATATTGAGTGATGCATTGGTCAATCCATCTCAAAATTGATTTAGTAGACTTAGAAAAGTTAGAAAGAATGGTTCTTATCCAAAGTGAGATCACAGACTAGAACTGTGAAAATAGTGAAAAGAAAAGGGAAATAGTTGAAGTCAAAATATTTTACTTTGAAATTTTCTGAATAGAACTTTCAATTTTTTTCCTTCAGCTTCATAATTACAATTTTTTGAAGGCATGCAATAACAAAAGTTAAATATTTTAGTTTTTATTTAGCGTATTTTTGTTTGAGCATACAGTTATGTGAGTTTTTCTAAATAGAATTAACTTATAGGGTTTTTTTTTTAATTAATTGGAAGAAAAGGTTTTTTTTTTAATCCAATGAATGCCCAGTGGTTTAGGGAAACAGGACATTTTGTTGGTTACAAACTACTATTACTGGACTTCTTCAGATGGTATTTTATCAAAACTGTGAGTGCCTGAAAAAGGAAAAAACGTATGTTTTATTGAAATCTGTATTCTACAGATGTGCTAATGTCCTGATTTTTTCTCATCCTTAGTTTTGGAAAGTTTCCCATCTGCCTGGTTCTCATTTGTATTGTGAGGTGTACATTTATAAATTTTGTATGGTCATCCAGAAGAAAAGTTCTGCGTTTGCACGAGTCCAGTTTCTATATTTGCTCTCACCCTTTGACTTTCACGAATTTAACCTGAAAATTATTTATGTGTAAGAGGAAGCTGGTGAAAACAGTCATTATATATCCATATGAAAGCAAAGAAATGGGATATTTGGGCACTCCTGAAAGACTGGAAGGGACATTTAAAGAAAAGTCACTGGCAAAGCTGCTTCTATTCACTGCCATGCCCTGGTTGTTCTCTGCCCTTCTTTTCTCCTCAATTTCATATTTTTTAGGCTGATGGTGGAATTTAATTGATCTAATAAAAGAAATTTTTCCTGTGAAAACAGGAGGAAATTGTTTGCTACAAGGTGCGAATTCCTAATATTTCAGCAACTTCCAGACATCTGATAGGGACGGCAGACCAGTAGACTGATAATATTTTATGTGTGTGACTTTTAATAACAGCATGTCATATTATGGCCTGAGGTTACAACAGGTTTCAAACAGCAGAGAAACAACACCCCTTTTTCTCTTGGAAAAGCGGGATACACTTACATAATGCTAGGTATTAAATTGCAATGATAATTTGTTATTGAAGACATATGGGAAAAGTATATGTAAGTTTCTTAACAGGAATATTATGGTGTAAAAATAGTCTGTTGGCACAGGGAAGCTTTGGTATCAGCGGGAAAAGAAACCCTCTAAAAATGGGAAATTCTCATCTTGAGCTAAATGGAAAATAAAATAAGACAGTTCTCAATGGAATTTCAGAAAGTAATGAGTGTGGTAGACAACCAGCCTGCCAGAGCAACCACGGTGTTTATTTTTCCCTTGCTTTTTTTCTCCTAGTTGACTAGAGGGATCAGTTTAAACGCAGGCTGCCTGTCTGAGGAGTCATCTCTGAAATGGCTTCTGTGGAGGTGGGCTGATGGTCTAGGTTAGACTCAGCCAATTAGGGCTGTGAGAAATGCTTTGTGACTTGGGCCATTTGACATCTACTAATGTGCCAGTCTCAGAGGTAAAATATACTAAGAACATCAGCCTGAAAAAGTTATTTTGCAACACACGTAGCAGGAAAGAGCAAGAGAGAGACAGAGAGAGGGAAAGTGAGGGAGAGCACTTGTCTGTGTGAAGGCTGAGGTGTAAAAAGCTAAAGGCAATTTCTGTGAAAAAAATTAAAAAATCAGCAAGAAACTCTCATGCTACTTCTTGGATAAAATTCAGGCTTGAACCAGAGCTAGCTGAGAATATATCTAGGGTATACATTTACCTCATTTGTTATCTGCTGTGGAGAGAATATCTGTAGCATATGCTAATGCAGCATGCAATATTTGCATTTTGGTGTTTACTGAAATACCCAGGGCTGACCAAAATTTACTCATGTTAAAAATAATACTAGTCAAAAATACTTCAATTTTGTGGGTCTTTTTTGTGCCTAGTTGTTTACATGCATACTCACCTCCAATCTAGTGGAGTCTAGATAGTTACTATCTGCTCCTCCACCTGTCCTGCAATTTCATCTCTTCAGTCTTCCTGATTTTCTTTTTTTATACTCTTAGTTTCACCTTTACAATACTGTCACCTGTTAAATAATTTTAATGATGTTGAGAGGAAGATAGATAATAAACTTTGGCTTTATTATATTGGATGCTTTTTGATAACATTTTTTTCATACACATTTCCTTCAATGTTTTTGGGAATTAAAAAAAAAGAAAAATTTAGTTATTCCTTGAAGTCTTTTAGCAATATTTAGGTAATTGCTATGAACTAGTCAATGTATGTATTTGTAATCTATTCAGTTCTCAAAGAAGCAATCTTAGTAGGAAGAGTAGAATGATTTTTTATATCATATGAATTAGTTTTAATGAACAATATTTTAAACAAGAAACTTTAAATTTTACTGCGAAAAACTGTGTTTTTTATTTAGTTTGATCTAAAATTAAATATTCTGTCTCGAAAGGAGAATGAGCTTCCAGGGAAAAAATATACAAAGATACATATATAGATAAGTTAATTTTTCTCCATTCTATTTTTTTATTTCCTCTGTAATTCCTAGTGAAAAGCAGATTACTTCTTCCTTATTCTTGTTTTCAAGAACATTTTTCAAATTCAGAAGAAAATAAATGCATTTTGATGATGTCTGAATGATCTCTTATGAATGCATGCAACTGAAATTTCCAGACATCTTAAGAACGGATGTCATCATGATAAATCATTTTGTATTTGTAAAATATTTGAAATATTTCATGTTACATAATATTACAAGCTGCCCTTTTTTAGTTACCCAGGTCTGGGTGAAAGCAGTTTCCAGTTTGAAATTTAACACTCTCTGGAAGCTTAAGCAGCCTCTTCTGAGTCTTATTGACACGATGAATTTATTTCTCGATATATTCTCCTTTTGTCTGTTGCTTCAGGCAGCATGGCAGAGGTGTCACAGGCAATGAAGCAGAGGCAGAACTTAGCTCAAACCACTGATGATGGACTCTTCTTGGTCTTCAGCAGCCATGGGGTGGCTGCTTGACATGAGAGACGGCAGCAGTGACCAAGAGCTATGGAACAGGTTGCTGAAAGAGATGCACCTTTGCTGTGGCTGGTTTATTGTAATATAGTTACAGGTGAAGGAAGTGGAATTAAATTAAATTTTGTGCCTTTTACAGTCTTGACAGAAAGTCCATCGCCTCTATATTCAGAAATGCATTTTCAATTAAAAGAAGCAGTTTACACATTGTCAAACATCATACAGCTTTCAGCCAGTTTACCTAAGTTACAACTAAGGTTGAAAATTCTCTTTTGTGATTGCACTTTAAATTACCATGGCATTTGGATCACGTCTCATGGATGTGAACATCTAGGGAGCACCTAGTGGAAAGCTTAGATTGACACTGCAGTGAAGACATGTTTGTGGAGAACAGTGGATTAGCTAAAAATATTCTATTACAATGAAAGAAACTGCACAAAACCATGTCGTCACTCAATCATAGCAGTATAGCACAGAGAGAAGCAGACCATGTGATAAATCAGTCCAGCCTTTCAGCTGGGTAAACACTGCCTGCATCTGTTTTTTTAGAATATAGTTTCATCTGTTTCTGGGGCTGTGATTTCAAAGGTAGCTGAGGAAATTATACATGCTTCAATTAATAAGCAGGTTTAAGACGTTCTGAGTATTTTGTAATAGCTTAAATCTGAGATGCCCAATTTTCAGAGGACTTCTATCCAATTTTAAACAGAAATGCCACAATGTGATAGAGTGATATAACAAGTATTTTATCACTTTTCTCAGCAAGGGCTTAAAACCGTAGATTATGTACGCTATGAAGTAATGACAAATGAACTTCCTCAGCCAGATATCTCGGCAATATTTATATGTTCTACAGGTATTCTCTCTCTGTTTTGGCTCAGGCCATGTTTGAACTGAGCTCCACATTTTTCCCGTGTCCTAAACACTACTAGAAACTTGGGGAGATAATGAGTGTAATATAATAATAATAATAATGCAAACCAGAAATCCACAATGTGTTGTCAGTCCTGCTTCACAAAGGCTCACAGCAGCTTCATGTGAATACTGAACAGAAGACAAGTTTTAATGATGCACTGGAGAGGTGTGCAACATGGAGGCGAGCAATTTCTTTTAGATATTCTTTAAAACCATTTTTAAAGCAGTGAAAAAATGCCACTTGAAGTAATCAACTTATTAGAAATCCTTCATTTGACCTGTGTGGGTGTAAATTAAGAATTTACACTCCCTGTCGATTACAGTAAACACTTGATTATTTTTTTAACCTGACCTGGAACCTTTAATACAGGTGAATCACATATCATTTCTAAGGGGTAATGATTTAAGCAAAGCAGTGACAGCAGAATGAAATAATGGAAATGATTTAAAGCCAATGACAGTTTATTTAAAACAATTCTTTAATGAGAGAGAAGGCAGCCTATTCCTTTGCCTTTGTAATTGTACCTATAATATATAGATATGTAGATATGTCTATAATATAGATATGTACAGTATCTAAATGGTTTACAACTAAAATATTCAACAGCCTTAAATAGTGCTGCACACTGTCTTAGGAATAGTTGCACGTTCTGTTACTACAAAAAGGTATTTGTAACCGAGCTATATCTGATACCTACTGTTCTAGATTAAACAGAAATAAGACCAAACTAATTTTTTAATAATTGTTTTTGTACAGTAATCTTTCCTGTCTTACTGGAAAGTTATGTCTGTTTTGGTTCAATAGATATTTTAGGCAACTGCACTATCAAAGATAAAGGAGTTATGTTATAAGTCCTTACTTTTCTAGGACAAAGCTGTTCCAAATTGCTCTTTCTCTTCAAAGGATGTTTCATCATTTCATTATATTCCATATTCATTGTGTTTCATTTTTGTGCATCTTTCTGAGATTTTGAACTCTGTAGACAAATTGTCTTTTATGTATAGGAACATATGATAGCTGCTTTGTGACTGTCACATCGGGCAGGGCTTCTAGAATCTAGCACAATGTTAGTAATAATAATTAGTGATAACAGTATTAGCAGTAGATGTATACTATATTCACCTTATGAATTGGAAAGAATAATACTATTCAGAAATTGCTATTATATTTTGTTCAACAAGTTTCATAAAAGTTTGGTAAGAAATTTAAGCCACTTGAGAAAATTTTTGGCCCTAGTTTATAGTCCTCTTCTTACCTTGTCTCTGGGACACTGTTTGATAAACAGAGAACATCTTGTTAAGGACTGTCAACATTTGGAACGCAAGCGTTAGCACCTGTTCACATCTTTTGTAAACATATTTGACATAATTATAATACCATATGTTACGAACTGTTGACAAAATTTGATTAATACACAGTAGTAACTCACAGTATTTCTCATGCCACGTAAGTGTTATATAGTAGTTAGCAGCAATGACAAGATGCATTTTTTGGCTTCTGAGACACGTAAAAATTGAAATTAAAAACATAGGAGGAGTATTTATTGAATCAGATATTTCAATTAGTCCTTTTGAAAAAACTTTTACTTTCTACATAATTGAGAGACAGCATTTTCTCATTACCAAATCTCTCACATACATGTACAGCATATTTGCATGCTTATGAATGGTTCTGTAGTAGCAACAGAAACAAGATGCAAGTGACTGCAAGCTACCATGCTACGTATTTACTTTTCTTGTCTCTCATCCAACGATTTTCATGTTTGTTTACCTGTGGAGTTTTTACAATCTTGTACTGCATTAGTGGCTTATCCCTATTTGACTATAATCATGGGGTCTTGATCCTGCTGGCATCTGTGGTACATTATGAAAGAAGTCCTAAGCAGTGTTTGAGATGAGAATTGAGAAATCTTGTCAGGAGACCCCTTCTGTAACCTATTAACTGCTGTTTCCTTGGGAAAAAAAGTGACTGTGTGTATCTGTTGCACTCAGAGGATTACCAGCAAAGCATTGGTCCGTTTTTTATCATACCATAAAGGGTGGTATGAATCTTAGCCTACCTGTGAGTAAATAAAACAAAAGGGTAGGAATATATGAAAAAGACTGTGGAAGAGGGAGGTATGTCAAACTTCCAGGAATTCTCTGGTGCAAATTCAAAGTGTTTGTCTAGACACGGTCTATTTCAAACTGATGCTTCTCGTGGACAAGCTATATTCGTGAAAACATTTCTGGATTAAAGCAAAGAGAGAGATAGCATACAGAGTGAATGTTTTAGGGCTTTTGTTTAACAGATGAAACCTTGGATGTATTTGTTATGTGTTAGATATAAAACTTTCCGTAAATATTTCTTCAAGGAAAATGGAGTGATTTCAGTAGACTTGTTCCTATGGTGTTCTGTAACATGAAGAATATCTTCAAGGATGCACATAAGTTAGAGATATGTTGAGGTCTGAAAAGCAGCAACTATTTCTGTTCAACATTTCTAATCATATGTCCAGATTAGCATGAATGCCCTGAAAAAGGACACAGAACTGTAAATAAAACTCACCAGCTTTTATCTTGACATAAAATGAAAGTTTGCTTTGGAAGCCTTTAATCTGACTGTCATCTTTTTTCATTCACAGCAGTGAGCCTGTAAAGAGCTCTGCCTCTGCAGTGAAATACCACTGTAGAGAAAGAGGGTTATCAGAAAGCAATGCTTGTTTGTTTATTGAAATCCCTATCAACAGAATGTCAGTGCTTTTGAGAATGAAACATTTTTACTCTGGCTCCCGTGCCTGAGAAAGCTGTTTCTATTAGATCTGGAAATGATAGCATCTACTGTAATAAGTCTTTGTCTGTGCATGTTTTTCCCCCTAAGGATTGAGAACTCTAGCAAGAGAAATTAAAAAAAATAAACCTGCCTAACTACTGCTACTAAGTCTGCTTTAAGAAAATCTGTCTTGCAATATTCAAAAAACTCCCCATCAAAACCACCTGAGACTATTTTTTTTTCTATTAAGTTATGCATTATTTATGCTGAGCCATCCTTTAGAACACATTTTGCATGTTAAGAATCACAAGTACATAAAGACCAACTTCTGAGAATAGTAATTGAGAACATCTCATTAGAGATAACCATAAGCAGACAAAGTGCCTTGCTCTTTTTCAGCTTTCTCTGTAAATTCCATTTGAACACCAAGCCATGGGTGGAGGAATAGATGTTAAGTACAGTTTTAATTGACAAAACCTGTTTACAGTCCAAAATATTGGAGGGAGATACATATGCCTGACAAAACCAAAACTATGCAAACAAACAAAAACCTTATTGTTATAAGAGGAGTATTTAATGAAACACATTGATTTATTTTTACGTATACCTTAGGCAGGAGGAACAACATTGTACTGTTAGGGGAACCACATGGAAGTAAACATCTTCTTTAACTGTAGCATTTTCTTTGTTCCTCTAAACTGGCATCAATTGGTCTCCTAGGTTGCTCAGGTGAATGTTTTCATTCCTGTCAAGTGGGGTTGCTCAAGTAAGAAAGGTTTCAAGGCAAGATTCTTGTTCATTCTTCAGTATTTTAGGAATAGGTTCATAGTAGTTCCTTAACATCTGAAGGAATTGTCTATTTGTTTGTACTCCAAATGCAACCCCACAGAGCTTTGAAATTTGTAGCCCCTCTAGCCTCAGAACAATTAGATGAGAAAGATGTTTGGGATCTCATATCCCTGATGTAGGTTTTATTGCGTCTGCAATTTAATCATCCAGCTCCCAGAGGGAAGCAAAGATGATTTCGTCCTTCTTAGATCAAGTCTCTATGTTTACAGAACTCAGTCCGGGGGGATAGATACCTGTGAAGATCCCAAGCTGTCCCTCTGAAAATCCATTTAGTGGGTAGAAAACATAGTTACTGGTTAAAGATCACAATTCTACATTAGTTATTCTATTGCAATAAAAAAAATTGAAATAATAGAAGTTTTCATATGCTATGGATTTAGTCTTGAAGAAAAGAATAAGGTCAGGCTCCTAAAACAGGAATGTGGTTACAATGTCTGTCATTTACTTCCTTTTCAAACCAATGTCATGGATCAGGTATCCACTAGAAAGGATGCTGAATCTTGTTGAGACACTTTGAGATGGGTTTGTAGCTTTGAGGCTCAAGGCAGAGACTTCCAAATGGAAAGTAACTTGTCAGGCCTGGATGACTGAAAAATATTCTAGAAGTTGTTTAACCTAAGACCTAATCAAGATTTTCCTATGTTTTGTTACTGTGGGAAATACTTGAAAGATAAAATGCAACACCTTCTGTTTGACTGCCTATATATGGTCTAGGTGATGAAAACTGAGGTTTATTTAATTTTTAGAAATTGCAAAATTTTCTTAACAAAATGTTTCTCTGTCATCCTACTCGCATTTCAAGGATAAAATCAACTAAAGGAGAAAGTCCTGGATAGATTGCCTAATTTTCTTGTTTGTTTTTTTGTAAATAACTTGCTGTGTTTGTTCTTCATGTGGACAGAATTCCCTAAAATAGAGATAGAAGCCATAACTATGCATCAAGAAAACATTGCAGTGATTTTACTATATGACTAATTATTTTACTGGAATTTTTGCATGTCTTTTACTTTACATATTCCATAACTGATTCTTTTACAGAGATGTCAAAAATTAAAAGCATGTCATATTTGTTCTGTTGCTTCTAAATAGAGATCAATGCAAAGAATTCAACAAAATGTGTAGTTGAATGTTTATTTCTGCTTTTAAAGAAATGAAAAAATCATGGGTAATATTTTTGAAGGGAGGGGAGGAATCATACATAGAATCATCTTTTTGATTTAAAAAGTTGTTTTTAATGGAGTTTTAAATAAAAGTAAAAATTCTCTCAAAAATTACCCTCTTCTAGTAATATTTCCTGCTAGTGTAACTTAATAGGCTAGATGGATAGTATTTTATTTTCTTCAGGATAACACTATGACAATATTTCCTTCCAATTTGTCTTTTCTCTTTTCCAGCAATTTGTAGGTTAATTTTTATATATATATAAATGATTTTGAGAAAGATAGGCTTTAATTTCTTAGTCCATTACAGAATGTTAAAATACAAGTTTAGACAATTTTTTTATACTGCAAACTCAGTTCTTTTAAATGACCAAATCTCCATACTTCTGCATTTTTGAACTTTGCAAATTTTGAATATTTGCGAATATTGGAAGAATTCGGATAAACTTCACATTCATGTCAGATGAGTTGGTCTGGAATTTAATGTACAGCAAGTTTAACAAGGCTTGGTCACCTAAAATGAGAACTTCTAGGGCCACCAGATTTCAAGTTTATGTTTACTCTTGACAATTTCTGCAGTATTCTGTATCTTACACATCTTTCAGAACTTCACCTAAGCGAGTCCTTGAAGGAACAAGGACAAGGGATTGGAGAAAACAAAATTAAGTTCAGAAAACACAGAGCAACTCATTTTTTCTCTTCTCAAATTGGCAAAAAAATAGTTTTGTTTCTCTTTTCTGTGTGCAGGTATTTATATTTTCATGGTTTTTTGGCTGCTTTCATTGTGCACCAGCTTGTTTTTGTCTTAAGTGCTTGAGTTCCTTTATATCTTGAATAATGATCACAGTGTCAACAGTCATATTAAGCACACTCATATTTTTATTGGTGAAACCAGGCAATTGTATGTCCACTTGCTGACATAAAATTGGAATTTTGCTACTCTGTTTTTCACTCCAAGCTAATATCAGAATTGCAGTGTGGCCCTCATGTTATTTCTCTACTTTGTCGTGATAATGATTTTTTTAATTTCTAACAAAACTGTTCCGTTATGAGTTTTATCTTTATCAAATAGCTGATACATTGTTTCTTCTAATAAGGATCACATTGGTTTATAACTGTACATCCTCTGCAGCTCATAGAGCATTGATTACTTTGTAAAGCAAACTAAAGATAAATGTTGGCATAAAACTATTATAACCAAAAATAAACTGGAAATTTTTCCATTTGATGGGTATTAAAAATTGTGTTTTCTTTTGTCCATTTATGAATAGAAGTTGGAAAGCACTGGGGGAGAAACACAGAATACGGTATTCTCATACTGTTTCTAACTACCTGTACCTGGATTCTCATTCACACGTTCAGCTGTTCATTATAATTCTACTGTTCTTTCTAAAGTCCTGGTATGGTCCTCTCCACTTCTGGAGGAAGTCTGCTAATCCCTTCAATAGATTTTGAAAAGAGTTTGTCTCTCCATCAGCTGGTGCCTCTGCTGCTTCTCTGACCAACAAGCAAGTTTAAGACCTCTGCTGTTATTACCTTCCACAACCTCCACTCCGTTCTGAAAGGGTTCTCAGGGCAAGCTCCCTTGCACTGCTGCAGAATGCCTTCTGCCTTTCTTCATGGGAAATCGCAGCCCCTACTGCTCTCCCTTCTGCTGCCCCACTGGGCCCTTTAAGAAAAATGTGTGGTCTTAATCTGCCTCTAACCTGCTTCTGTCCTTTCTCTCTCAGGAAATAGTCCTGACCTTTTAGTCCTTTCCCTGCTAGCTCAGTAGGAATATTCAAGCTCAGTCTGTTTAAAGGTGTGCATCTGGAGATTCATTTGCTTATTTTGTTTTATGCGATAAATTCACTTTTATGTTTTTAGAACTCTGAATGCTCTCTTCAAAACAGTTCTGATCTATACTCTCTACCTCTCTGCCTCTTCACATTTTTCCTTTATTTTTCCCCAGTAGTGGAGTTTTCACTGTCTTTATCTTAATGTTAGTTTTGCTCATCTACCACTGCTGCAGTCAGCAAAAGTCACTGGCTATGCTGAGCTCAGTAGCTTTAGCTTGTATTACAAGCATCCTGACATTTTACGTAAATAAGGTAAGCAATGTGGTGTCCTAGAGCACAGGATTAATTTAAAAAATCTTTTTACGCCTTCGCTGTGAAACTGTAATTTCAGACAGCTCTCTGTCACATACCCTCTCAGTTCTACTAGAAGCTACTTTCAAACAGCGCTTTACAGAGGGAGGGGAACACCTTATACAGCAGAGAAAAAGTTACTGCACTAAACTAATGCTGTTATACCTAATTAAGACACATGCTTCTTCACGAATTTATGAATGAGGGAGGTGGGTATAATTACTTTATATTGTGTTGCAACTCTGGGGTCAGCATCCAGAATTTAATTTCTAAAGTGTTCATGTTTAGATGATTTAATCCAAAACTCATGTTCTTACTCTTTTGAGCCTAGATTTTAAAATCTGTTCTTTGCTAATGTTGTGATGACAGGAAAAAGCCAAGCCAACTGCAACCTCCTTTATCCAGGCCCCTTTCTCCTTTAATTCTTGTTTTTATAAGTTTAGTTTGCTGCAAGTCCATCTCTCTGTGCCACTGATTGTGTGCCATGAGTATAAGGATCAGCAGCGTGGCAGGCAGGAGCTCTCATGAGTCCAAGGTACCTACAGCTTACTCCAAAACTGTGCCTCTAGAATTGGCAGCCTCAGGTCCATGAATAAATGAGGATTACGTTGCTCAGTTCAAGAGGTCTTATTTATAGGTTCTTAGAGGTTATGATTTTCGTTGTCTACCATGTTACAAGTCACTAGTCACTACAGTAGTGCAGCAAAAAAATCAGCCCGCCCAAACCATGTATATGTAGAGGTTCAAATAAAATGCGTGGAACTTGCTAAAATTTGGTTATAATGGACTTGATGGATATGCAAGAAAAAATGATGCTAGTCTCTACGAAAGGCTCGCCAAAATGTGTGACTGTGTCTGCTGTCTTTTACACCAGTAATTAATAAGAGCTGTGGCTGGTAAGATGAAGCTTTTTTGTAATGGGGCCCTGGCCTTTCTTATCTAGCTTTCATATATTCATTTTTATGTATTCTCCACACTCTTTTGCTATATGCTTATGATTTCTGTTGGGAAAAGCAAGTATACTTTCTACAGGTAATGTCTGTGAATGCACCAGTGCACAAACTGAGGCAGCACAGAGCCCTGGGCAACCTCTGTTCCACTTGAATGGCAGATGGATTTCATCCTGGTCCTGTCATATTCTTATCTTCTCTGGTTTTCTTAGCAAATAATAAACTGCTTTCCTGGAATAGTTCAGCCATATGCCTGGAAAGAAAGACTAGTGCTTAAGAACAATCTCTACTTGTCCACTGATAAGATTTTTCAAACAGCTTTCATGAAAATTTGAAAGCAGTATCATATTTAGCACTGCAGGCTTACAGCCAGGGTGATTTAATTAAATATGGTTAAGCACCAAAGAGATACATCATTAGAAGAAGATTCTCTAAGAGTGTCTGTTTTCTAAAATTATAAATTATTGAATGTTTGCTCCAGAAATTGAAAGAGACTCTGAAATGACAGTTTGAGTTCTAGTCTGTTTCGCTGATCTTCTGGAATACTGCAGCTTGTACAGGAAAAAGAGTGTGGGATGGTTGTACAGGATGGAGTACAGGGCGGTTGAGCCTGTATGAAAGTTGCAGATGTGGTGAAAAGACGCAGAAGTTTCCTCTTGCTGTAGAAACAAGACACTTGCCCTGAAGAATGAACACATTACTCTTTCCTGGAGCGAATTATTTGGCGATTTGATTTGTTGTTGGAAAATTCAGTTCTGGGTAGATTGAAATCTAGATGGAGCCGTGTATTGACAGATATAATTGCTCTCTTTTTGCCATGATGATTACAAAAAGCCACAGTCACCCCACTGTCAGGTGGCTGCACCCTAATGTCACAAAAAAGATTATATTATAAAGGTTTAAAATGCTTCTTGCCACTTCATCTACAGCATCCTCTCTGTTCTGTGTTTTCTTGCTGCCCGAAACAGTAGGTTTCCTTTCCATGGGCTCAAAATATGTAATATGATAATTAACTAGTAATATTTGAACAAGGTGCTTATGGAGACTCAGTTGGCCATAACTCAAAGAGTTGTTGAACCTGCCTCAAACGGACTGATGATGAATCCCAGTTTACCGTTTTAGCTGTACCTGTTTCTCACTTCTCCTTTCTATATTATGCTCATCTTCGCAAATAGAAAACTTCCATGGATTAAAAAGTATTAGAGAGAAGAGCAGCCCAGAATATGCATGTTCAGGTCATTAAGGATATTGCAAGTATCTTGTTATTCTGCAGTATCAATTCTATCACCTGTTTCAACAATGATGACAGTGTTTTGAAACAGGGACTTAATGTGCTTCACAAAAATGAACAACCTGAAGAGAAAAAAAGGAAAGAGAAAGAGAGTTTCACAAGTGATCATCCAGTTTCTCTGAGATTTTACCAGATGAGAATTTCACTTGAAAACTCAGCTGGACCACGATGGATCACTCTGCCTTAGAAAGCTGGCATGATTTTTTACATCAGTACATTTCTGTGGTTGCAATAGAGGTGTAGCAGTATAAAATGGAAGATATAATAATTATAATACATTTATATGCAATAAAATTCCTGTGATGTTATCTAGAACAAGAAACATTTAGGATACTATTCAGTGATACTACAACTGTTACTACTTCAGGCTTTTAGCAGTATATTTACCTGGGTGAGTGACTTAAGTTTTAGAGACTAAAATACAAAAAGTAATTACTGAAGAATAAATTTTAAATGGAAGTTGGAACCACAGAATTTTTAAGTATATTTGTATCTCTTCATTCCTATTTTTATAGCTTTAGCAGATGTTCATTTATATTTGTCTGTTGGTGAAAAAAATAATAAAATGTTGGACTTTTATCTCTTAATAGATCTGTGGCAATCCAGACAAATATTTTAAAGCTGAGAATGGAATAACAGAACAAACTGTGGAAAGAATAGAATCCCAGAGTGTTCACATTTTAATTGCACGAGAAAGCTAACGTGATACAATATTTCATCTCTTTAAATGGAAAACTTGTGTATCAAACCAAGACAATGTTCATGTAGTAGGAAATTCCTCTAAAAGAGATCTATGGTTATAAAAAAAAAAAACCCAAAACATCTAGGTTTGAAAGGCTAGAAGTTGAATAATTGCATGCTGCAATTTGAGAAAAAAAGAAGCTGATAAAAGCAAGAAAAAATGAAATTGTAATAAACCTTTTTCATCTCTCCTCTGAGATTAGAGGCTAAAATACAATTCTGAATAAGTCTCCCAACTTACTGATAATTCTACAGATAATGTTAAATTGTAACAGACAGAATTGTTTGAAAATGAAAATAATGTTTTCTGGAAAGTTTCCTCCTATGTCACAACTACAAACCTCTTTGCTTTTCTTCCAAATTGTACTGTTTCAGTAATATTTAAGGATATATAGCATATTGTGGCAGTCAGTGAGTGGTTGTTTCAACCTTTAACCAGTGTCAAAGCCACAACTCTCGTATTTAACTAGTAATTACTTGTTAATCTAACTTTCAGTTCTGAAATTTTGAAAAGAAGCGATAATTTTGGTTAAATGATAGAAATTCATTCTAGTTTCTTTGAAATGAGCTGGGATTCATGCACATTTTACTTCAAAGACCTGAGGAGAAATGATTTTTTTGTCATTTATTGCGGAAGTATGAATGCTGCATTTGTGCTGCTTTTAGAAGGTTTGTCTGAATTCTGTCATGCCCAGTATTAAAGAGAAGCTGACTTCAACTATACAACTTTTGTAACTCACATAAGCAGTTCTAAAGTTTTATTCCTCACTATTTGCCTTTTGATCAAAACTAAGGAGAACAGATTGACATCTGAAGGATTCAAGACTGAAACTATTTTGAAATTCTGCCTTTTTCACTTGAAAATTATTGATTGATTGATAATAGGATCATATAGGAGAGAAAATGGGTTAGTCTTCTACTGAGGTGCAGAATAACAATAGACAAAATAAGTTAAATAAAATTAGGTTTTACTCTGATGGCATGGTAAATTGAATCTAATCGATGGAACTGGCAATTCCATTCAAGGTTTTCTGTTAACCTCCTATAGAACTCTTTTATTCAGAAAGCAGCTTAGATGTTATTCTTTATAGCTGAGCAATGAACAGGTTTGGAGCCCATTTAAAACATTATAGTTGATTGCTTTTTAAAAAAATGTATTGCCTTTCTTCACTGTGAGACGAAGTACAGAGATCTGAACAACCTCTTTTAAGTGATGTTCTTTAGATGATGTTGGTGTCAGTGCTACAACTTCATTAAAGCGTGCTTTGTTTCAGAACTTCGAACCAGAAGAGGAAATATGAATTCTGGGAAAATTGTACGTAAAAATACAAAACACTGGGTGGTCAGAAAATATGTAGGATGGATGTCTGCAACTTATGTGCCAGAATGTAAGTAACTTTTTTTGCCTCTCTGACCCTTGGCCTGCTGAAATTAACGTGGTGGTTCCATTTTATCACCTGCTACTGGCCTTTGTCGTCTTGATGACAAAGGGCTTGTTCTCAATTTATCTGTCAGTAAAATTTCTATTGTGATATGACCTTATAAAACATGTATCTATAGTGAACCAGTTCTTTGAGTACTGTCAAAATGCTCTGTTGTCTCACAGATTTAGTATGGCTATTCAATAGGGTGCTATGCTGAAGATAATGTACTGTGTTTCTCTCACCTGGGAAATGAACTTACACACAACTATGGGGATGCACGGTCTGGGTATCCCACAGCATAGCACTCTGTGCTGGGGAGAACAATCCACAGAACCTTTTTCAACTTTCCATCTGAGAAATTAAACTCAAACCAATGTTTCTCATTCAATCTGGCACCTGGAATCTATTAGCATGCTGTGTATCTAAACAAAAAAGTAAACTGGCTTCTTTTCCAAGGGATAATTTAGCGCTAATCAGAGCAGGTTGCTTGAAAGTGAACTGTTAGAGACTTTCCACAGTAAACTTAGCAATCCAACAGACCTGGCAACATGAATAAGTGGAGACAGCTGGAAAAGAAGTCAGCTGGAGAATAAAATCCTATTTCTCAATATCTTAATATAAATATCTTTCTATGAAATTAATTTAACATCCAAAGTTGTTTGTTGACTGTAGGCTGAACTGAAACAGAAATAAAATGCTTGAAGTGAGAATCCTTACTAGTTTTACACTGAATTAAGTCTAGGCTCCTAATGTTGACTGCTCATTACCAGACTCTACACCAAGGGTAGCATTTCAGAACAAAAATTTATCATATAGTCTGCTTCACTCTTGAATACTTAGCACTTAAGTGTTATTTGCCTGCCAGAAAATGAAGCAGCAGGATGAATTAGGCCATGTTGCTGACTAGACCGTTACTAATAGAAATATTCCTTAACCCAAATATGTAATCTTTATCATTGATAGACTATGCAAGAAAATACTTGTTGACTGCAAAAGCAAAGAAGCACATAAAGCCATTTCCTTGGGCCTAGAAATTATTTTAAAAAATGTAACAATGAGAAATATCTCTGATAAGACCATTTTTTCCTGACATGGAAATTTTCCTTTAATTAAGGCTGTGTTTTAAATCCCCTCTGCCCCTGGTCCCACGCACAGAGTAAATTAGCTCTGGCTGATCTTGAGCCAGCTTGTTAAGTGTGTTAATACACATAAATGTATACTACATTTCTGCCCACCCTTAAGTGAATCAGAAAAAGCTATTTAGATTTTTTCCCTGCAGGATCAACTTCTGTAAATGTTGTCAGTGTTTCAGTAGCACGGTTTTTCTCATCTCCAACAGTCAAGACCCAAGGTAAAAAGAGTTCATGAAAGAGAAGTTGGAAAAATGCATCATGGAACAAAGGAAAGAATGAAGATAAAATAATAACTGTTACCCATCTTTTCACTGCCTTCTTTCTTCTATCTATGGCCAAAATCAGAAAATACCTACGTTTGCGAAGTTTTTCTCGCGCTTTGTCTCCATTTCTCCCTCTTTAGAGAGAGACTTTCAAGTCCTTACAAGTCACTCTTCTGCCGCTCTCAAAATCTGTAGTCTCTGTATAAGGTGCTCTCTATCATCCTGTTTGTAATATTTGCTGCTCTTTCTCTATTCAAGGTGTCATTATATTCCTGCTATACCTCAAGAAATTTCCTACCACCTATGCCAGAAACAGGTTTTGTTATGGCTTTTCCTCCTACTTTTTTCTCCCAAATACTATTTACTTCGGTATTTGTTGGCAGTGATCTTGCAGTAGTTGCTGGCATTTCACAGAAATTTTTTTTCCAAGAGCTAACAGGGTATGTCCTTCCAAAACATGTAAAAGTTTACAGGTACTTAGGTCTAGATTGATCTTGTGCATAATTAGACACACAGCTGAGGGGCCTACACTCTGAACAGAGCTGCCCTATGAACTCAAGCAGCTGACAGAAAAAGAGGCACCTTCTTCAGGATCTGATTTACCCTATGAAGGTGTCTGTTTCATTGCACTGGCAGTAGGTGTACCATGGTTAGTCACTTTGTTTAGATGCCTAAAGTGAGATAGAATGAGTCTAGGCCTGCTCTTGACATAATAGTGTATGGTAAATAACTACATTATTGCGTTGAGCTAGTCAATTTATTCCGTTAAAATAGTCTCAATGTTATTGAGACCATATATAATACTAATGCAGGTCAGTATAAACCTCATTACAAGGAAAAAGGAAGAGAGATATTTTCCTAGGCAGGGATTAAACATAGATATATAGAATTTGAAATATTAGCAAACTGGTAGTTTGAAGGAGGCATATTCCCAATTGTTCAAAGTAACAAGTGAAGTTCGAGTTTCCCACAGTGAAGTAAATGCTATCTGAATTACCCATATGTCATGCTCGATTTTTTTCCCATTAAAACAAGTGTGAAAATTTTGCTTACAGACATTCTAAATGTCACCTAGAAGAAAACAGTGCTGTGAGTGAGATAGAGGCAGAAAGGGCAGGTTAAGTACATGGAGAAGGCAACCAGAGGATGGAGTCCTAGCAAACAATAAAAAAATCTAAATAAATTAATTTAAAAATTTTCTTTCAATTTTTCAACTCTCTCCTCTGTTCACCTAAGATTTTATTATTGCTGATAAGTTAAACTGCTCTAAAAATATCACAATTCAACAGATATCAGCATTCTCTTCTGCTACAAATACTTTTCATATAATTAGGCAAGTTTTCTAGGAGATGCCTGAGAGAACAATTTGGGGTTAAAGTGAGCCACAAGACCACAGAAGAGAGAGAGAAGAGTAAGAACATGTCTGTGTATAGTACCCCTTATTGGTTCTGGATTCTGTACTTTGTTTTCAACCTGCTTTTGTGTCTCAGTTGCTTTTTCCTCTGACTTTGCTGTTTACTAAGGATTTCCCTGAAGAAGGAATGAGTATTCATTTTTCAGTTACACTAGGTAAGGACTCTCAATATCAACTTCCATCTTAGAATGTCTTGAAGTAGGGGAAGACACCAACAGGTTTATAGGAATTCACAATGTCAGGTTCTGCTATGTCCACAGAATATTTAAGGGCTTCAGAGATCTTTAAAGTCTCGGAAAGAAAATCTTTCATTTTTCAACTAAAACCATGATGATCTAATTCAGATCTTGTTAGGCTATTGCCATTTCAGAGAGGAAAAATGGATGTTTATAGAGAACCTGTCGTCTGCTTTTTAGTTACTCTGAGTGCTATATATCCTTTGACTGATATAGAATAAAATACAGTGTTGCAGGTCTGATACCATGTTGGCCTTGAAATTTATTTGCACAGATTGATCAAAAGTGAATGTCAGAAAATCATCTGTCAGTCACAGCTAGAAATGTCTTTTAAAGGTTTTTTAAACCTCTTAGGTTGATGAGAACTTTACATTTCTCTCTCACAAGCTGACCTGTTACATGGATCTTTCTGATATCACGGTTGAATTGCTGCAGTACGCTTGATTGTGTGCTGCCAAAAAGGTTCATCTATCGCCTGCAGCTAGAGCAGATTTCAGCAGAGTGAGTGTTTGCAGGTGTGGAGTGGGAGATTCTGCTGCTCTTCAGGTTTGCTATGTGAACTCAGTATAATGAGATAAGCTTCTTTTTTTATTTCAGTGTAGTGTCTGCCTCTAAAATCTTCTCTGCAAAAGCCTAAGGTTTCAAAAGTTTCCCCGGGTGTCAGATCTAGCAGGGGAAGTTCTGGTGGTGAATCCATATAAGTTGTAGCTCTTCCTGGGAGCTTTGTGCCTCCCTTAGCTCGGTCTATCTGCAAACACTGCATGAGCACCTGATGTGAATCTTCCTAAACCTTCATTCATCAAGAACTGAATCAAATCTGCCCCTCTACCAAACCTTTTGCAGGATTTTGTTTGCAATAGGTCTTGTCTTCTCAATTCTTACTATCACAGTGATTATTTCTTTTAAAGAGGTTTGGGAGATGATTTGTGAGGGCTACCATATGGAAAAAAAGCTGCTTAATTAATGTAGTTTAAAACAAATAAGGACAGAAGTTGTGTATCAATTTATTAATGACACAGAATCAACAGGGAATCAGCAAGATATAATTCAGGTCCAAATGAGCAATATAACAGATAAACAACAATACTAGACATGTAAAAATATTAATAAACACCTTTTATATATTTTCTATAATGAATTTTCAAAAGTCTAATGCTCTCCACCATGTATTCACTGTTAACTGCACCCCCTGAGCAGCCATGTGGGTCACTAGGCCCTTCGCCTTTCAGGGAGTGCTTCCCACAGCTGCAAACTTCTCCTTCCCTGAAAGATGTGAGTGCTCCAGCTCTGTGCCTTTCCTCATCATTCCCAGCTATCCATGCATCAGTTTAAGAGCATCCTGTTGATTTCACAGGCAAAAAATCACGGGTCTTTGCATGCTGCACCCTGCACTGTTGCTTCACTAACTGCTTGTAGGCTTCTCGTAGTGTCCAATGCAGAACAAAACAATACTGTTTCATTAGCTAATGATTTTAATTTTAAAACCTTGATATCTGAGGGAATTACCAGCTCTGAGGGACTCTACAACATGAGTCTCAAGTGTTTGAGCAACCTTACTGTGAACCACAGCACTCAGAGTTCTCAGGAACCAATCTAGTTTCTGTTATTATTGGGTAATTGTTTTCACAAAGAGTGTTGCAAATCTAAACAAAAAAATTCTGGAAAGACAGGCTTTAATAATCTGAAAATTAAGATTTTAATAATCTGAAAATTCATTTAATATCCTGAATATGTGCTTTGTGTTCCTGTTCCACTGAATGTGAAAATGCAAACTGAAACAGCCTTCCATGTCAGGTGAAGTTTATATATTGCCTTTATTTATTTCTGATTAATAGAATATAATTAGCATGGGAAATTTAAATCTACTGATGATTTTCTACAAGCAAAACATGCCACAGTTTCTGGCAGTATAAATGTATGCAGCTGTTTTCCTTTGAACTGGTTATTTGCATCAGTAGGAAACAATTATATCGATTTACTTCAGTCATATCCAATAAAACAAAATCCAAAGAGTATCTAATTCATTAAGTTTAAAACATGAAAAATAAATTCTGAGATTTGTGGGCCAAATCCATCTCTGTTTTCAGACAAGTACACATATAGCTGCCCATGAACCAAAAGCAATCATAATTTACATATTTTACCATAGGTATAAATTTCTGATGAAAGGATAGTGGAGCAAGTGTTGTAACTAACATAAGATGTAGCAGGAACATTTGTATGGTAGTATTTTGTAAAATGGAAGAGTATTTTTCTGCCTAGGTTTCTTGTACGTGCAGTCCTTCTTCATCTCAGTGTACAAACCAGATTCAGTTTATTCTCATGTTACTCTGGGATGAGCTTATCTGTAATTTACCACTTGCACTATTTTTTTTACAATTTATCTGATATATATTTTTTAAAATGTAAAAAAGTATTTTCCTTATGCCTGAATTTAAATAAATGTCGAAATCTTTGAGATTCCCTGAGCCATTGGCGAGTGAATTTGACACTCTGGACTAAGTTCAGAGTGTTATAAATTAATTTGTAAATGAGTCACATATAAACTGGTATAACAAATATGCTAGGAGACCTCTAACATGTAGAATTTAAATAGAGAAAGGAATCAGCAAGTGTGTGCAAAATACAATTTGGGGAATCAAGATATATTCGCATATATATTCATATAGTTCTATTCCTCTCTCACCTCATCATAACTGTTAAATAATTTGTATATCCTGACTTTCCTCTTCCTAGAGAACAAGCCGAGTGATTTAAAACAAACATCATTTTCTGGGAGACAAATACTGGGGAGACTGTGTTTGAAACAGATCAGTGCTAAATTTAGATGAGCTAAGGTCAAACCCTATTGATCAAACACTATGTCTTGAGAGAGTGATTATGAAAAGGTTTTATATAATTAGTATTATATAAGCTCAGTAGAAAGGACTGTTAGGAAGGAAGCAATCAGAAATAATACTGACAGCCTTTGCAAATGCTATGCAGTTGTTTGATTTGCCTTTGCATGACTTTGTCCATCTCTGCAAAAGGATTCTTTGATACTGAGAAGAATATTATGGTATCCTTTCTGAGTATAAAACAGTTCTGGAAAAATTCTTGCAAATAATCCTTGTTCATAATGCACCATCTCATATGACGTTACAAAAAGAATCGGTAATGACAAAATACACATGTAGGATCAAGTGTAGATATTAGAGGAAGATTTTGACATAAAAAGTCAGAGAATAATTGCCAATTAAAAGTGTAAACATTTCTGTAAGATATTTCTGTTAAGCTGTTCTATTTGGAGAATGTAAAACATGACTAACTACATCGGCAGGTGTGGTGTAGGTGTAGTGCAATTATACATTGACATTTTTGCTGAAGCCTACGAAGTATTATTTTGTACTGGCTATCATTCTAGGTGTAGACCTGATTAAAAATAATTGAAGGATCATTTATGTGTTGAAAAATACTTTTTCCTGCAACTAGAAATCTTAGCAAGGATGGATTGATCCTGAAGATAGTTCAGACAGAAATATGAACTTCAATCTGAAAAGGAATATGATACTAGTTTTAAGATTTTTATTTCTGTCTTATTCTACTGGGTTTTTTTGTTTTAAGGACAAACACTTCTATATTTATTACCAGTTGTGGTTTTTTATATGTTTCCTATTTGATATTAATTTTAACAATTGTATGTAAGTGATGTTGTGAATACTGTTAAGTCAGTGGCTGGTTAAGCCACACTGTCATTTACCAGCAGTCCTGGCTAACCATGTTGACTCGCAGTGGACTGGAAGTTAGCAAATGTAATACCCATACGAAAGAAAGGTTGTAAGGAGGATCTGGGGAAACTCTCAGATTGACTGCAGTGCCAGGAAAGGTCATGGAGCAGATCATCTTGAGTGCCATCCCGGGGTGTGTATGAGACAGCCAGGTAATTGGGCCCAGCCACCATGGTTTATGAAGGGTTTACGAAAGGCAGATCCTGCTTGACCAACCTGATCTCCTTCTGTGACCAGGTGACTCAGTGGATGAGGGAAACATTACAGGTAACAGGTTAGGATGAGAAGAAATGGCCTCAAGTGGCACCAGAGGAGATTTAGTTGAATATAAGGAAAAATTTCTTCACTGAAAGAGCAGACAGGCAACGGAACAGGGTACTAGGGAACTGTGGGAATCATCATCCCTGGGAAGTTTTTAAAAATGTGGATGTAGCATTTGGTTAGTGGTGAAGATGGTAGTGCTGGGTTAACAGCATGGTGATCTTAGAGGACTCACCAACCTAAATGATTGTATTATTCTGTGAGTTTATTTAGATAGGTTTAATGATTTTCCAGAAGCGAAGCATCTTAACCATTGAGTAACATACTTTGGTAGAAGAGAAGTGATGAGATACTGTCATTCTGTGATTTTGTACACAGAAATAACCTTTATATTAATAATATTGGTGGTTACTTGAATGACAGAAGAGATGAGAATAATGTACAGTTGTACCTCCCATTAAAAATGAAGAAAATATGTGTTAGGATGAGGAATAGGAGACATAATGCAGAGAGGAGGAAAGGTAGAACATGAGAGGGTCTCTATCACAGGAGATGATGTGTTTTGCTTGAGGAGCGATAGTATCTGTTTGGTAGTTTTACATTTCAAGCCATGAGTAGGTTATGGTACAACAGACAATTCAAACAGAACCAAGATCCCTTGGTATAAGAACCTCATAAAATCTTAACCCAGAAAAAAGGCCTATTAGCAAGGTTTCCTAGAAGTTTTCAGCTACCAGCTACCATAGAGGAATCATATGACATGCAATGGGTATTTTATGATGGTTTGTTCACAGACCAACAGGTTCATCTGCAATGACAGCTGGACATTCCTGCGAAATTATGTGCTGTGTGATGATGCACCAAAAGCAGTTTGATCTGGAACAAGATGCTACTGGAAGGTGGTTGCCAACATCTTAAGTACACCTATTTGATGAAAACAAAATGGAAGGAAAAGGAAAAGTAGAGTTGTGGGTTGCTATTCTTGAGCTGTACTATTAATATCCCCAAAACTGAAGAAAGATAAACCACACAAATAAAACCACACTTGTCAGACACAGGGTCTATAACTGAGTTAAAGAGTTGGACTGGATTGATGGAAGGCATGGATTAGGGGAGACTGTAAGTGGATTCAGCATAACCAGATGGTCAAAGACTATTCTTGTGAAGTGAATGATCTGGTACATTTTGGCCTGAGGAACAGCGCAGTGCAGGCCTGCATTAGATTGTCAAACAAAGCCAAAACACAAGGGTGTTCATGTGCTTGTTCCACTATCATCCTTGCTAACTCATTCTTTAGCATTTATTTTGCCTGTGACAGCTAACAATATCCCAGAAAACACTCAGCCATGGTCTTGGTTACTGCAAATCAGGAATAATTTCCAGTGGTTTTGTTTCTGGCTCAGGTGTGACCGTTCTCTTCTACAGAAGAAGAAAGTTTTGGAGTGTGGATGTAAGTCTTAATGAGTCATGTGGCCTCTGGACCAGATAGTAATCACCCAATTCCTGCTCTTTGTCACAATCCTTAACTGACCAGCTGGATTTTGCTATTTTCACAGCCGTGGAATGGATGAGAGAATGGTATCTACATCCAAGACATAGTTTATTCTGAAAGTATACACGTAAGGGTTATGACTGCTGTTTGGTGTCTACGCCTTCCTTTAACCTCTGTCAGTCAATGGACAGAGTTAACCACTGGGGAGTTAATTTCCTTAGCTGACATATATTTACTGTAGGTCTACACAGCACACTCAGAACCATCCTTCTTAAAGAAGTTTGAGCTTCTGAAAGGTAATTGAAAGGCAAGGGAAAAAAGTCTTTTTATACCTAGGGACGACCCTGAATCAAAATTCTAAATCCAAAACCCCTTCAACTGTGCAGACTGATTAAGTGCATTCTTTTCAAAGGACGTTTCTACAGAAAATACTGTCTTATCCTTGGAATGTCTCTTTAGAGAAACATTTACCCTGAACAAATAATGTAGCACACTTGTTTATGCTGTCACACTATTTCAAAAAGCATCTTGTCCGGTAATTAATGATCCTTCTTCATTCTCGTAATAATAATAGTAATAATAAAATTAGAACATTCTCTTGTTTGGTAGTCATTTCTCCTGCCTGTGCTCTCAGAGCTTGTAGTAAGCATTTACTGTTTTAAAAACTGACAGTTCGAATCTAGCACAAACCCAAGTGGCACTAACAAGCAAATTGTTTCCATTTGTGAAACCTATTGTAGTAATTGCTACTGACTCCAGAGACATTCCCTAGGCAAGAGCTGTAATGATAATTTGGTAGCTTTCTTTTAAGTAGACTTCGTTTACTACAGCTAGCAGATATTTCTGCCTTCAGGGCTGAGGAGAGGTTTATGGACTACAGTAATAGCTTCCCACTTCAAATTTTTCGAAAGCCGTTGCTTTAATAGTGAGCAAAGAGCACTATGTTTTCCAAATGTTATTTCTTAATTATTAAAAACTATCTAAATACACATGACAAAACTCTTGTCAAAATTTCCAGAGATTATTAATTAGGTTTCATATTAGAAAATCATGGAAGCATTTATGCTGGAAAAGTCCTTTAAGATCATCAAGACCAACTTTTAACCCAGCACTTTTAACAGATCATTTCTTGAAATTGTAGCAAGTATAGCAGGGATGTCAACATCCTGCAGTCCTTTATGTAAAGCAAATACAATTTCTATGCACTTGCCTTGAAAGCCTGGTCTCTAGACCCTTTGCCAGCTTCAATGCCCTTCTCTGAACATGCTCCAGCACCTCAATGTCCTTTATCTGTGAGCATCCCAAAGATGAGCGCAGGATTGGAAGTGCAGCCTCACCAGTGCCAAGTACACAGGGACAGTCACTGCCCTGGTCTTGCTGGCCGCACTATTGCTGATACAAGCCAGGATTTCATTGGCCGGGGACAGCTTTCCATTAGGACAACCGTGCTTGATCATGTCCCAGCTGTTGATGAAAACAACTTGTTACTATATTATTCACTGCATAGACTGGAGCGTCAGAGCATCTTATACAAGGAGCAAGACCAAGTTGTAAAGTGCAATGTAGAGCAAAAGTCTCTGAGTTGAATAGTTTATAAAGCAATCTAGGACCAGTAGACAATAAACTGATGCTTTTACCCTCTTCTTTTTTCATTTAAGAACTCATGTGTTGTTAAGAGATTTGGACTTCTTTAGGATCCTAACTTATGTTGGTGTAATAAAAAAATTTTTTTTTTCAATTGGGAAAGGATCTTAGCATAGTGTGCAAATCTGAACGTGTTCCTAAAGAAAATGTGAATCTGAAATCTGGATTTTAATTCATACCTAAAACATTTTCAAAGTAGACAAAAAAACTTTAGTATTACAATCACTCAGGAGTTGGAATCAACGGCCCTTGTGGGTCGCTTCCAACTCAGGCTACTGCAGGAGTCTGTGATGGTGATATCCTCCCATACTTTTTGGAAATCTGACCCTAGGTCAACTTTCCCATTCCCAGGAGTCTTTATTGAGAAGATGGAATGTTTGTTGCAGTCAGTTGCCCATTCCTGCTGCAGTCTCCACTTACTACTTAAAACCAGACACAAGTATACGTCACACCTTTTTTTGTGAAGGCTAAGCTTTGAGCTCTATTTGCATGTACTCATGTGCTAAGGTAGCAAATTAGAAGTAGTTCTGTAAATAGCATTAAAAAAGATGTAAAACTGAAGAAAAGTGAGAGGAGTAATATAAAACTTAGTCTAGAATGTGATCTGTTTATTTTATCAAAACTTTTGTGTTAGGAATTTTGGCACTGACTGATAAGAACCAAACCCATCCACAATCTACATTGCAAGAATTATGGATAAAAACAGTGCAGAGAGGAATCTTAACCACCCCTCCCAGACAACTAAAAGACAAGTGTAGTTGGCTTACAAACGAGTGGGATGAGGCTCACAATGGGTAAATTAATTAATAGACCAATGGAATTCCTAAATGTCATTTGGTACTTTTCTTTTTTCGTGATACCTATAAAGCAGAAACCATTTCCCAGCCCATTGTGTTTACTTGTGTTCTTTTCTTATCTAAATAAACCCCATGGATTCTCAGTTCAGTAGATTTTCTGAAAGAATACTTTGGGCATCCCAGTGTTTTCTGCTGGAAAAACTGATTATTTCTTGAAATTGGAGCGAGTATAGCAGGGATGCCTACCTCCTGCAGTCTATTATGTAAAGCAGATACTGGAAAAATAATCTTTTCAAGGAAAGTACATAGAAATCGGTATTTTATATCTTTATACCCCAATATTTCTTGCACTGTTTTGTCTTTGTTCCATTCTTTTTAGTTAAGTACATCAAGGGCGTAGAGACTGGAACTGCAACTGGAGAAATTACTAATTCTAAGAAAATTACCAATCCATTTCTCCACAAAGTTTGTTCCTCATGTTCATTTGGACTTAGAGGTAATTGAAAAAAAACATTTGAGTTTTTTAATCATACAATGCGTACCATTTTCAGAGCAATTTAAAAGGACTTAGACACTAATTATTAAACATTCTAATTCTGGAGACAACCTTTATTAAAATTGTCTCAATGTTCAATTTTTTAACTACAGTAAGAAGGATGCAATGCAGAATATTTGAAACAGGTCACAGAGAAATTTATACCATTCATAGTGACTCCAGCTACTTCTTGGTAACTGGTGTAATATGTATAGGAGAATATGACTCAATTTTCGACTTGCCTTCTTTTACCTTAGTACCTCGGAGAACTTCCCAATTGCTATTCCTGTTGAGTGGAAATCCTGAAATGAACTGTTTGTGTTGCAGTCAAAATTATTCTCAGTAAAAACAGAAAGCTTCAACGTTAACACAGTGGGATCAGCAACACGCCCTTTTCAGAAAAGTTAGATGTAATAATATAAAAGTTGCTGATATATTATGTATTTAAAAACGGAAAGAAAAATTCTGGCTGACTTGAAACTGAATTCTGGAAATAAAATAGTTCTATTTTGTGTGTTATCTATAGGAATAAATCACTCTTGTATGACTGCCTGATGTGAAGGTACTGAATACATGTATGCTGAATATATTTGCTACATTATATATTTACTATATATTTATCATATGTTTATTTTCTTGTGATCTCTTCTCCTTGATACTAAATTATTAAAAAGCCATTTGCTTTATATTTAGTAATCAAAGCATGACAGTATTTTACACTGGTGTTTGTAGGTACGTCATGTTAGTATTCATGGCTGTGAAAATTAGCTGTGTCTCTTTCAATTCTTGATGTAGAGAATTGGGGTTTCTTCAAGACCACTTCGCAGCTGGTGGTTTGTTTAAACTCTGTGAGGACTCATTTTTATGGCAGCAATTCACCTTACTCATTATTCCTCTGTCCAGTCCCTTCCTCATTACTGTCAGTGAATTCTGGTCTCCTCCTAAGTTTTATTTTCCTCAGTCTGGAAAATGACTTGTATATGCCTTCTTCACCTTTGGTTTATTATATATTCTTCTGTACAGGTGTAAGAGCATGAACCTCTAAAACATCTAGTCCCTGTGTATTATCATGTTGCATTTTCACTTTGTTCTGTCTCAGGATGCACTCCTATGATATTCAAAGTAACTTGAAAATGTTACGTATGTCAGAATCATCCACAGCCCCTGAGCACTGTTCTGGATTGCCTTTTATTCATCTCCAGCGTATTTCATCTGACATTTTTGTTCAGGAAGACTACCATATGTTATCTGTGATATTTTTTCCCAATGTGTGCTGTATGAGAAGTTACTTAGCACAGGCCTCTGCAAAAGAAAAAAAAAAGTGCAAAACTGTCAGCTTAAAATCTTCTGTTGTTCCTGTTGTTCATTTGGACTTGCATACTGTGGGTGGCACTTGGAGGCTGGTTTGTTGCTGTCTATAAAAAGATGTGCCTTTTACAAATGAGAGCACTGCTACATGACAATACATTGAAACATTCAGACGAAGATTGAGTACTTGTATTTTTATCATGAAATATCTACATGATACCACCAGCAGTCAAGCTACCTTGCTGGGCTGACCTTATTCAGTTTACCTCTGAGTGGAATTGAAATTCCCTGTCCCTCCCTAGGTTTCTGTGTTGGTAACAGAAATGTGTATAAATAAATTTGCGATGAAAAATTCTTACACTTTTTAAGTAGTGAAGACTCATTCTTGGTGTTGAGCTGTGAGAGACTGTAAGAATGACAGCATAATTCAACTTTCAGAACCTGCAGCCTCTGATAGTCAAAAAATGAGGGAATACCCACAGGCTGGTTTGTCAGATACCCTGAAAGAGGCAATGCCACATCTGGAGCACAGTCTACTTTTCCTCTCCCTACCTTTTTCCCCAGACATATTGGTTTATCGGTTTCAGCAAGCGCTAGCAAAGGCTGAGTAGGAATTCTTTAATGAAGGTTATATTTTTTTCTCTCCTGTATCTTGGGTGGGCCAGAAAGCCTCTGGAGATTACCAGTGGCCTTTTGTTTCTAACTCAGCTTTGCAGCTTGATTTTATGAAGTCATTACAGACAGTGAAACATTGCCAAGTTTTATAACTTTAGGCAAAATTTTTCCAAGTTAGTTTGTCTTTACTTCCACTTGCAACACAGGATCCTGAAGTTTTTTGGCATTCATCTGCTCTAGACTGAGAGGTCAAAGTATTGGACTATATGATTAAAAGCTAATACCCATAAACAAAAGGATTCTTGGGGACTAGGGGAACTGTGGCAGGTAGAGAGACCTCAAGAAGCTAAGAATTGCTGAAGGGGTATCCTGACCTGGCACTCCCAGCACTTTCCACGGGGAGTGATGAGCCCCTGGACCTCAAGGGAAACTCCCCAAGACAGGTCAGCCCAAGGAACCGCCTCTTCTGAATACCTTGCAGAATACCGGGTACAGGAACTATGATGGGGTGCAAGTGGGAAAGAATTTTGGGATTCTGTGATATTTATTATCAGGTCCTTTAAACTGGGGAATTTTGGGATGATGTGACACTTTTATAATGGGATGTTTAGAGAATGGAAAAAATGGAAAGGAAAGGGTGGGGCTTGACTGTACTGGGGAGGAACAAGTGTAGGTAAAGAAAGGAGAATGGGTAAAGGCCCGTTGGCTATAACCAAGGGTTGGCCAGTAAATTTGTCTGGCTAAGCCCTGTGCTTTTTCATGGCAAACGGTCTTATATTCTTAATAAATCCCTTTAAAAAAAATTTAAAAATTTTTTTTAATATTTGTGGATTTTACAGAAATTCAACCTGGGCTGGTTGGTGATATATTAAGACATCTGACAACCAGCAAAAGAAGTGGGACTATGAATCTCAGAGGCTTGAGAGCCTGAGGAAGTCAGAAAGATCTAGGTCTTGGAGACTGCAGCTGGATAGATTGAATGTCCAGGACCAGCTTCTGTCAAGTGCCCTAGTGTGTGTAAATTCCACTAACAGATTTTGATCTGATCAACCCTAGAGAAGGACTGGGGCTGAGCCTTTCACACTGCTCATGTTTGTGTTTGAGTGGATGCCATAAAATACTCTTTGTTGTGCCTCTGTAGGTCTGTGTATCCAGCTGTGTGTTTATAGTGTGTTTGTGCACACAATCGCATGTGTACATGCTGGGTTTAGTCTTGATGCTGCCTGGGCCTGGGGATAGGGCACTGCCACTGCTACACGTCTTCATGCCTAGGGCAGGAGCACTTTCTGTGTCCTGCTGACCTCTGGGTTGGGCAGTCTCTAATACAGAGACACTCAAAAACTAGTGTGTGTCCAACAAGTATGATATGTTTGTAATCCACAGCCCTGGGAAAGTAAAAACCCTCGTGGTTCCCACTCAATGCTGTTCAAGCAAATGTATTCCACTCATATTTCAATTTTTAAGTCTATTTCTTTTTTTAAAATGTTCTCTACCACTAGTTGAAATTAAGCGTGATATACTCATGTTGTGCAAAATTCAGGTGATGAGGCCAAACAGGAGTAAACCCATGATCTGCAGCAAGGATAGAAAGAAACAGAAACACAGGAAGCATGATTATTTTTTTTAAATGGTGTAAATCACTTTTCATAAGACCACAGCAGACATAAATCTGTTAAATGTCTAAAAGTTTTTTGTTGTCTTTTATAAAATGTAAATAAAGTTTGGACCATTCCTACTTAGCTTGTTCTTTTTCTATCTGTGCTGAGCTCATGGGGTCTGGAGGTCATGTTACCAGTGTGTTTTTAAGCTTCACACAATTACCCTCAACCCTGTAAAGCACTGCACAGCAGGAGAGTATTTATGACTTGTCACAATGAAAGCCACTGTCTTCCGCAGCCCTACAGGAGTCCGAGTATAATGCAGTGGTTATGAAGAATATGAAGGTACAATGTAGGAATAACATATTAAAACGTAACATTACTGTGTCTTTGAACATAACTTTTTGCAATCCATATTTTCCTCTCAGAAGTTAAGCTGCATGTGTCCTCGGCGGGTTGCTCAAGTAGAAATCCTATTTATCTACTACCTATTATTTTCTTAGCAAAATTATCATCTTACATCCCATTATTTGGAGGGATTATTAACCTTAACTACTGAGATCCAAGGGCACTTCACAAGGTATTACTCACTTAGTCCTCATGTTACCCAACAATTTGTTTTAATTTTTTTTCACGAACAAACTATCACATAGTCTTGCATTAACCTCAAAGTAATTCTTCATGCAACAGAAGTTGTTCAGGTTATATATATAATGAAATGGATATATATTCACATCATGTGAAAATAAGAAGCCGTTAAAGTGATGCAGCATGTCAGAAAAGGATATTTTGCTCCAAAAAATAGCCCTTCCATAATGTGACAAACAAATGTTGGTATGATAAATGTAGAATTTTAGAGTCACTTAATGTCTTCCTAAAAACATTTTTCCACCAACAGTATGACTTTCATTCCTCCAATAAGAAATGTGAAGGGGATTAAAAATAAAAATTATAAAACTAAAGATTAATATAGTAAATTATATTCTCAATTGCTTTTCCCTCACTTTGACATTATCTTTCTGATGTCTTTCTGTTTACAATCTTGCAGATTTTCAAAAGTGACTTCTTGGTTCTACTCTTCGAGTATTTTATATGAAACACCTGTCATGAAGCTATTATTTCCTTCTCCTATTTTTTTTCCCCTGGGAATCTAATGAATACCCATCCTTTGAAAATCTTTTATTTTAAAAATTGTAAACCCCAAATTATGATATACTTGTAAAGGGTCAGGATATGTGCATTTTTTACATTAGTTTTGATATAATGGAAACTCGTGAGTGTTTCTTTATGTCTCTCTGTGGAATCCATCATGCCCATGATTACTACCATGTCTTTAGCATCAGAATGCATCACATACTGGCCGTTTATCCAAGCTGTCATTGTTTTACAACTGATAGAGTAAATATCTTACAATGCTAAAGACTCTCTTTAATTTACAGGGAGATAGAATATCTGTTAGTGATTTTGTCTTAGCAGACCAAAAACTTTGAATCTATCGCAGCTGTCACTTGATTAATTACGTAGCTAAGGCAGCTGATTACAGAAATTTTCTACCTTTTCTCCTTTGTATTTGTTCTTTATAATTAGCCATAATCACTCAATGGTTACATATGATGAAGTCAGCAAAACAAATCTTATGAGGGTGTTAAATACTGGGAAAAATATATGGAATTTGGTTTATCCAGTACTGACAAACATGTTTTTGGAATTAAAGTTTTATTACTGTGTTAACTTGAGAGAGGTACTATTTATTCTTTAAAATGCAACTACACTATTCGTGTTAATGACATTGATCCTCTCCTCTTATCACCACCTAATTAATTACCTTTTCTCATATTTTTCTTAAGTATATCTTACTTAATTCAACAATGTAGAATTCAGTCATTGTTTGTTTTTGGGGGTTTTTTTTCCAGTATAGGTATTATGCTTAAAATTGTGTTACGTGCTCAGTGACAAAACTCAGCATCTGTCCTGTTCCTACAATACTGATTATGGAGCATATTTCTGTTTGCTCTGGTCTATGATAAGCAGCATTATTCTGTGAGCCTTTGGGACAGTGTGTGTTTACTGATGATTGGGGAGGTTGTCACGGATGAGAAGGAAAACTATGGATGAATGTGGTGGTTGGTAAATAAATTAGTAGCTTAAAGACAAGGTGAATGGATTGGCTCCTCCCAAGGTCCTTTGTTCTTTCATTATTGTGTATTNGACCATTGGTTCTCATGCTCTCTCCGCCCTCCCTGTCCCCATATAAGATCCCACGACCCTCGTGTGTCTCGGTCTTCGCCTCTGGGCTTCTCCTGGGGCCATGGCCCCTGGGATTCCCGATGCGATCTAAATAAAGTTTTTTCTGTGGAACCTATGCGGAGACCCTCCTCGCCTCCTTTTCCACCGCCGCGTCGAGGAGCTGATGCTTTGCCGGGGCGCGAACGCTCCGAGCGCCTTTGACGCTCCCGGGAAAGATGCGGCTGCCACGCCGCTGCCAGGGCGCTTTTAAAAACATTTACAACAGATGAAGACAGTGCAAACTCCGGGCTGACGTGGTGCAGCACTGCAGTAAGCTGCGTCCCATCCTGTGCAGAGAGATGGGCTCAGGCAGCCATCCTCTGTTTGTAGAGCTCACCTCTTCTAGGATGTCATGGGTCCGCTTCACATGCATGATGTCACCTCATCTTGGTTTCTGCTCACCAAGAGCATGTGTTGAGCTGTTCCTTAAGCTTTAGATGAAGTGCTGGTTTCCTGGATGCCTGACCAATATGTGCCTCACCAGAAATGCAGCTTGCTATAGTGGGAACCTAGAAAAATTTGAGGTAAAATTACGTAAGAAAAGGGTGAATTATGAGAAGGGTGAGTTATGAGGAAAATATTTTCCTGGTTGACAACATCTGTTTTCAAATATTTGAATCAACTTGCTGGTTTCTACAGTTCTGTGAGTCTGCTAGATATATGATACCCATGCTGACTGAATTTAATATTTAAACAGTCCCTCTCTTAGTTGCCACATATGACCTGCCTTTCACTTAGAAGCAAAATGCGTTACTCCCCTAAATAAGAAGAATCATCATCCTAGACATATATCCTGCGTACACATCCACATGCATCCTTGGATTCATCCAGCTAGTAACTTCAGGAGGAACTCCTAGGGATTTATCCAAGACAATCACACACCCAGGTTCTTTCTTTTCATTCCTAGATATCCCTGAACAATCTATCTGAAAGTCTCCTACAAACTGTTCTTACTGGCCTGCCTTTCTCTGTGACTATGACATACCTTGCAGCATTCTGAAAGGATATCAGTGGAGCACAGAATGTCTCAATATGAAGATTTAGAAGGCTGCAGGTAATTTGACCTTAACAAAGAGTACAAAACCCATCTATTGTCTTCTTTACTATTAGAATGCTTTGCAAAAACAGGGCAGCATTTTTCCCCTTGAATTTAAATTTTTCCCTTTAGTAACTTCCTTTCCTTTCAAACTTTTCCTTTTATGTTTTTAAATCAAATGGTATTGAAATCCTCCAAACCTGTTGTGTGCTCATGTAAGTCTTTTTATATCACCATGGAAAAGGTATGTATTTCTGCAGTATGTTTGCTTTTGAAAATTATAGTGTTCCTAAAAACACTATCATAAATATTTTGAAAGCTTTTTCTAGCTTTACTATTCTTTCTTCCTGGATGAATTGTTTCGTGAACAGATAACATTGGTATGAAAGCTAAAGCTCTCAAATAAAATTCTTGTAGCACAGATTTGTACATGCTCTTTAAAATTTTATTTCCTGCAATGGATACCAAAGCTTCAAATATTAATATGATTTTAATATTACATAGAAAAAGACAGAAGGTTAAGATGTTCTTATATCTTAATATAATTCCTACCAAGTAAGGAATGGTTATGGATTATCAAGGCTTGACTTAGCTAGTGGCACATCAACGAAAAATAACAAATCTGAATGCGACTGCATGAAGAATGCTGAGTTACTGTTTCATTATTCACTCCAATCTCATAACTTCAATGACATACAAGGCATGAAATACATTGTCAAAAATACATAGTTCAGAATACAGTGCCATTAAATATTTTATCCAATTGGCAACAGTGCTGAAAAAAGACTGAACATTAAACTGAACCCTGTTCTTAAAAAAATGACATTGCACTGTGCTTTCCAGCTCTTTCTACAGATAAGCTTTCTGTCAGCAATTTCCTTTTAAGTAAAGTTAAGCAAGTCTCTCTCTCTCTCTCTTTTTTTTTTCCCCTCCTTGTGAATATGCTGCAGAAAGTCTCCACCTCTAGGTAGAGTCTAGTCTCTACCAGAGGACATAAAGGAAAACTCCTTTCTGCGGCTACTGGCATGCATATTTGACTTCTAGTTAGCAATTGTTTCCTTATAAGGTGAATTTAGAATGTTTTCTTAGCATGATAAACTTAAGGGACTTAAAGGGTAGTACTGAGATGACTTATGTAAGTTTAGGGAGAACTCTTCCCAAGTGGGAAGGATAGTGTGAGAAAAAGGATTTTGTCTGAAACTCTGTCATCAGTGCTATGTAGAATGTCCAGCCTTGACTCCTCTGCCCAGTCATGCTTACATTAATATGAATGTGAATTCGCATAACTTCGTATAACCCAATAATACGAAGTCATATAATCTTTAAACACCTATGGAAAAGTGTTCCTAACTTGCTTCACTGCTCCTATAACCTAAAGGGTTGCCAGTTAGTGCTTGGGCAGAGAAAAATACAGAAACTTTTTTCAGTTAGGTAGCTGGTAACTCCTGTTAACACCCCTCAAATGCTGACTGTCATCCTGTCCAGGAGCTTTCTGTTTGAGCTCTATCCTGTTTCAAGGATCCAAACATATTGCTTCAGTTGTTCACGTAGTAAAACTGCAGCATGGGTCTTCTCTTGTACTAGCTAGACACTGTATTTTTATCACTCCTAAAATGTAGGCTCTCATGTCTGTTTACAAGGACATGTAGTGATAGGGTCGAGGGGGATTGGTTTTAAGATGAAAGAAAGTAGATTGGGTGTTACAAATAAATTCTTTACTGTGAGGTTGGTGGGGCACTGGTACAGGTTGCCCTGAGAGGCTGTGGATGCCCCTACCCTGGGACTGTTCAAAGCCAGGTTGGATGAGGCTTTGGGCAACCTGGTCTAGTGGAAAGTGTCCCTGCCTGTGGCAGGGGGTTAGAACTAGGTGATTACAAGGTCCCTTCAGACCCTTACCCTTCTGTGATTCTATGATCTCAAAGCCACAATTTCTTTCACTATTCTCATTTCTTGAGTTTTTGCTTCCCAATAGTGAGTCCTGATGCATTTCTTAATGAGTTTGAATTGTTACACATCATAGATTATGAGAAGGTTGATAACGGTGTGTGTTGGGGTGGGGGTGGGGCTGGGTTGCATGCAATAGATCAAATTTTTGAAAACCTAAGGGTGACTTTGTTAGCAGCTTGCTTTGATGGCAGAAATGCTTTTTGTTAGTCACTGATTGTCTAGCTGGTGTATTGTTCTATCTGTATTGCTCTGTTAATAAACCACATGTTGCTGTTTCTGGGCTCTGGAGCTCTTGATTAGTACCCAGCAAGTGAAAGACCTTTTTGAGGGCTTGGGGGTGAACTTTAGTTCAGAATTTTTGTGAGCCTTTTTTGCTTGTACAACCTTTTTGCCAGGTCAAAAGTGTGCAAGGGAGATTATGAGAAACTGACATTTATATTGTTTATGGAGGGATGAAAGCTAGTTTTAAACAAATATCACTCCAGCCTCTGTGTGGGAATCTATTGCCTATGCAAACACATTAGGTGCATGGGGCAAGAATTTCATTTCACTATATGAGAAGCAGTGAATTCCTACATTGTCATTGCAATTTTTCATGTGTTTTCAAGTTTCTCTGTTTCCAATTTGGAAGTAAACTCATCTCTTCAACCTGTTGCCACAAGCCACCAAAGAAAGCAACAAACCTCAGCTGAGATTCACACCTAATGGAAACATAAAAGGTAAGAGTTAATAGCCACAGCCATTGAAATGGGTCCTTTACAGAGGAGATTTGCATGTTTTGGAACAAGCTGAGACAATGACATGAAATTGCTTTTATCTTTGTGGTCTATCTTGTCTGCAGTCACTGGGGCATTTTCCAGGAAAAAATATTTTTTGGGAGAATACAACTTCACTAGCACTTTTGAACACCTCCAGTACCTCCTAAGTCTTCCTAGCTAGTGAACTGTTAAAAAATTCCTACATTTTCTGATCAGATTTTGGTCTGGGCTAAATTACTTACTGTAGCAGTACACACAGGACACCCAAACATCAATGTAGTTGGTATGATTAAAAGTTTGAAAATAAGTATACTTGTTTATAAGCATATGTTAATGATTTTAATAAATTAATTGACTTTATGTTTGTGCCTATTCTGTATTTGGTTTCCCCAGCACCTCCTGAAATTTTGTTTGGCCACCCTGGAGATGTACAAAAGTAAAACTTAAAGCTTATGTACAGATGTTCAAATGGACTTTCTTAAAGTAACTTTTTCTGAGTATGTCTATGCTCCCATTACTGCATGCAGTGTTGCTTTTAACTAATTAGTTGGTTTGCTTAGCACAGGATGCCAAAGCTGTTCCAAGGGTGGGCTACCTGTGTACTAGCAAATAGCCTGTGTGGTATTGCTGTATCTGGTCTGTTCCTCATACCACTGGATACACGCCCTTAGAAAAGTAGAGTTACATTTAACCATCAGGCAACAGAGACAGGGGATATCACATCACATAGATATCTGCTGAATTGTTTTTTGATAACAAGCATAGCTTGGAAAGTGAACTACAAAGCAGGGGATGTGCTTCTTAAACAGCTCAAGTATTGCTCCCACCTTAGGATACAGTAATGTACATGTTGGCTTGAATATGGTAAGCTACTGAATACATTTGCGGACATAATTGTGTTGTGGTAAGACTAAAGGGCTCATCTAGCCGGAGAACAGTGAAGCCTTGCTTTCCTCCTTGACCATTCTAGAAAAGACAGGACTTTCTGATGCCCTGTGTGTGTTACATTTTTATCCAGGAAATTATTTTAACATTAATGGAACAGGAAGTATGGACAATTCAACCAGAGAATAGTCACAGTTAATGACAAGTAATAATGAATTAGTAGAACTAGTAAATAAAAAAAATAAAAAAAAAAAGGAAAACCAAGCAAACCCCAGTCAGTTTGCAGGAATAGGATTCTGCAACTTTTAAACTGAGCAGGGTTATGCTGATGTTAAGAATTTTTTTGAAAATGTTATCTGGAAGTTTTGTTCCATCCTATATGTGCAAATATTTAGCAGAACATCTACCCACTGGCAGGATGAACAGTTGGTAAGAGCCACAAAAACAGCGTCATTCACGACACAGTTTGCCTTCCATTTACAGTATTTTATAAGAATAAAGTTCCCTCTTACCCTCTCACCTCCCCCCCCCCCAAAAAGACCTAAGTAAATAATTCTTCAACATGTTTTGCTGATATTTGTAAAATTAAAAAACCCCACCATAAACAAAACCCATATAAAATAATTATTTTTGTAATAGATCTTTATTACTAATACATTTACAACAGTGTTTAAACATAATACCATGTTCAGGGGACTTGGGTGTATGGGTGTTAGCAGAGAGAAAGTAGTTACCCTTTTACCCTTACACTGTTCAACTCAATAAAATGAAATTAGAGTTGTAGGAGGATAACAGGATTATTGTAGAGTCATCATTTCCTGCAGCATTTATCCTTTAAATTTGACCTTTGCAGGAGTTCATTATGCCAAAATTGATAGATCATGCTCATAGGAAAAAGTATCCGAAACACCCGAGAGCTATTGAGCCAACTGAACAAACAACTCGAGACTGAATGTATAGATGTAAAATAGGTCTGTGTGTGTTTGTGCATATATATATGTATATATATATATATGCATATAGATGCTGCAAGACCTGTCCCGGGTACTTCCTTTTAATTACCGTTTGTGAATATAAACAGAAATTTAGTTATGATGGAAACTAGCACAGTGCTTAAAAAAGATAGCAGGAAATGACAGAAATATGACAACCCAATATAAAGACATATGACCAAATCTTCATAACTGTGAAAAAACAGAGATTTTTCCTTTTCCCCCCCCTCCCTCTATTCTTGTTCTAGATAATTGACTAGATGAATGCCTCAGAAGCTAAGGAAGACTGATGCGAACCTTCTGGGGGATGGAAATACTGTGGAAAAACAATCCTCTTGGTTCAATCAATCCTAAGGGAACTGCTTCCAGGCCTTCAAGGAGTGCCAAGCCTCATCTCAACTTCAGGGTTTGCTTCTGAAGAATTACAGAATATCCATGAAGCAAATGCCTTCCAGCAGTTATAATAGACCAATCCTTAAAAAGCAATTGTTTGCATTAGTCACTGCATCAAATACGAGATTAAAGCCCAAATCAGCTTTGCTATGCCCATCCCAAGACATCTCAGCTCTCTGAAGAAATAATGACTATGTCTATCCTCTGGGTTCCATCTCCTGTAAACAAGCATATCGCTGCCCAATTTATTGTATCTAAGATACACTGTTCACTTTAATGATTAAATGTTTTAATCTCCTAGTTATTTTGTGATATCTAACAGTCTATTTGAGATACCAACTTTTAGAGAGTTCCGTGACCTGTTTAATAGACTCATTCTCTATAGAGATCCTTAACAATTATTTTTTAATGTAATTTCTTGTTATTCCCTATCTTTCATTTCTAAGGTTGAAATGACAATGTCAAGCTTTAGCATAATCCATCAATTTATATCAAAGGGTTGGGAGAAAGCTGACAGCCAAAGACCTTCAAACCTTGAAAGAGTTTACAAGTTCTGTGATCAAAATGCATATTATTGTCTCTCTGCTATCCCCTCGTTCAAGCTAAGGACAAAATCCATGCTGGTCCTATAAAATGACAGTGCTGCAAACATCCTTAATGAATTGAAGTGTTGTGGATGCCTTGGAATAGAGGTAGCAAAAATAGTTTTTGTTTCGTTCCCTAACATCACAAGAAAAAAGAATACAACCAGTAAACTGCAGTGGAGGTGTGCTGATCGGAGCTTCCTGTGTGGAGGGAAGGGAGACAGAACACACTGGGTGCTCTCCTGTTGCTGTTTGGGGTATTGAGCGGTTAATCCTGTGACTGGTTTGGTTTCAAATTTTTTATTTTAATATTTGCTGGTGACCTATAAAATTGATTAATGCTCATTCATTGGGAAAACTATTATCCTTTCACTTTTTTGCAGATGAGTAACTTTTTAAAATCTAAAATATACTGATTCATTATGTACTAACTACAGTGTAGCTCATACCTCTTTAAAGATATGTTTTGAAAGATTTAGTGGGTGTCTGACTTTGATTTTTAGAAGGTAGTATGAATCTGTTTTACAGTTTTTTATTTTCTAATCAGTCCGCATATATAATATTACAAATGAAGGATCCCATGTTAGTTCTTGGAGACAAGGTATTTCAGACTCTTAGTTGCCTGGATCATGGTACCTCTCATGAAAATGAGCATATGAATCTGATATCTCTAATGGTTTCTTTCCTGTGTTAAAATTAAATGTCTTGCAAATTTCACATATTAAAATTAACTGGGTTAAAACTGGTGCTGATAAACATCTTTGCAGACTTGGTTATGAAACATAGATTAAATCTCCTGCAGCAAACCTTAGAGGTCTTTATGCTGGGACTTCTAAGATTCTTTTAATTTCAGGGGTTTTTTTCCTTGTTCTGCGATAAAATATGTAGTTAAAATTGATTTTGATTAAAATTAAAGATGATTTTTAATCTAAGATGGCTGAATATTATAGAATGATGGAGAGTAATGAATATGAATTATTATTGAAGATAATAGGACTGTATCCTGGGGCTATATTGTACTTCAGTAATTCATACCTTCTCAGATGACAATGAGTATTTCTGATGAGGATGCTATTCTAAGGAGAAGACTAATTGTGGAAGAACATTCTTGATGAATTCTTAGAGAGTCTTCTTAAGCAGTTCAAGATTTGTCCTGCTTCTCTTGTTGCCAGAAAATCTGTATATATGAATTTCAGGTGAACACAGAGTAGTTTAACAAAATAAGAAGAAAATGTGAACAAGTGTGTTTTAGACACACATTTAGTTTCCCATATATTCATAATAAAGCAAAAACTATCATGACTTGAGGTGTTGTTTCTTTATTACACCACAAAACAATTGTGTTGATTCCTTATGTACTGTAGCATTTTGAAATACTACCAGCCAAAAGTAATACTCGTAGAGCTCTATTGTTCATCTCTTCCTCAGTTCTTCATCTTCTTACAGAGAACAATATTGCACTCTCTAAGCTTCTGTGAGTTAACCTATGGATCAGTGACATTACAGATCCCTAAAAAACTCAGAACTATCCAAACCAACAACATATTTATATAAAATTATCTGATATCAGAAAAGTATTTTATTTTCCTACATTTTCAAAAGTTCATACCGACTTTCTTCACGTTTTTAGCAGGTGAAAACCTTTCTCATATGCAGCATCTTAGTCAGAATGGCAGAAGTGGCTGATCACAGATTGGACAATATTAGCAAGGATGCAGTCAAGAATGAGGAACGAATTACTGCAAGTTTACTACTCCAGAATATCAAAAACTGGCTTCTGACAATAGAGAATATTCCTGGATTTAATCAAGTTTAGTGCAGTGAAAGGGGTCTAGGGAATATGTGTTTTAAGAATAAATACAGCGCATCATCATACTTATAATGAAGATAATCCCCAAGATATTGACTGGGAAGATTTTGTCTCCTTTGGAGAAGACGCATCTGCTAAAACAAAATTGTAGAATGAGAAACTCAGGACTTCAGTTTACCTCTCAAAGTCTTTTCTTCCAGATGACTAAAAGAGAAAACTTCTCTTTTGCTTCGAAGTTTTACATGTACATATAACTGAACTGTTGTTGCTCTTCCCATAAATGAAGCTTTAAAAGGCCCATCAGATACAAGCAATTGGATTAAAATTGTCACATTGCTGTCCATGTTGTCATCTTTCCCTATTTTACGTATCTGTATAACTGCAGCAGCTATGTTTTTTACATAGATAATTCAAACACAGCAGAGCAAAGTATTAACATCTACCTTCATTATTGACTGGTAGCTGTTAATCTTTCTATGGCATCTGTAATTATTTATTGCCCTCTTGTTATTATTTTGCCTTAAGGAATACAACAATCATTCCTTGGGAATGGGAAGAATAAATCATTAGCGAGAAAGTCAGCAATTGGTGTCATCTGCTACAGACAAGCCTTAACAAAGATTTTTTTCTTATGGTTCGGTATGCTGGGCTGCTTTATGTAGCTGCTGGAAAAAGGAAGGACAAGATGATGTCCAAGCTATGTCTAGGTTAAAGCAAACTGCTGAATATTTTTGTATGACAATACCCTTTACCTGAAAAGAATTGTACTTCTAGCAAAACAGAGTCGTGCTTACATTTTTTTTTTTCGGGTTAGTTTGCTTTTTGTTTTGTTTGGTTGGTTTTGGTTTTATAGTTAATCTTTTCCCAGCTGTGTAGAGTGCTGTGTTGCTATCTTGTCTGTGATTTAAACACTTCTGTTTATTTTTTTTTCCACGTCTATTTTGAAATAACGTACTTCCCTGCAATTTCTATTTAGGGAATCACTCTGGCCTCTGTGAGCCTGTTTTTCTTGAGAAGCATTATTTCTGCTCAGGGTAGAAATCCAGACTCTCTCTATAGTTCAGGGCTGTATAATTAAGCCCCCTGGAGGCAATTAATTCTGTGCTTGCATTACAGACACTTTGTGTGGGACAAGGGCTTTCAACAGTTACCTCTCCCATTCCCTCTCCCTGACTGTAAGGAGGGCCTGGATGGCTGGTTCAGGTTAGCCACAAAAAGGCAGGTAAACGGGATCCTCTCCAGGTATCTCCACTGCTTCTAGAAAATGAGATGCCCTTCAAAGGGCTGGATCCAAAACCAAAGTTAAAGAATGAGAAAATCTGCACCTAAACTAAAGCCTGAGCTAATCTCGTCACATCTGAGACAGATGACTATGATCCTGTAACGGTCTGGGCATGCCTGACTCCCTCTTTCCCAGTGCACTCTGGCACCAAATGTTTCGAAAAATTTGTGTGGCAATTAGTATCACAGGAATACTTCCAAAAGGTAAGTTTCTTGTCCTATGACTTATAGGTGCTAGTAGGTCAGTCTCTTCTCCCACCTTTACTTTGTTTCACCCCCTGAATGTTTCCATGATATTTCTCAGGATTAATGAGTTCTTTTCTTTGAAGGAGCTCACAAACTGCAAATTTGTCCTTGTGGAGCTACAGCAAAAGCTCAGCATCTAGTCCTATTAGACTCTTTACAATGTTGCTATTTTGACTTTGCTGCTACTTCGTTATTTCAACCAAGCTTTTTTTTTCCAAAAGTAGTGAAATAGGCCATTTGATGCCACCTATGATTTCAGAAGTAGTCTTAACAGTACTTCCTTAAGCAAGGCGTGCTTCTCCACAGCTTCTCTTTTCTACTACCAAAACTATTTTCAAAACACAACCAGCTCAGATGACTGCCCTACATTCACAACAATTTTCACTTAATTTGTTCGCAGTCATGGAAATTAGTGTAGCCCTAGGAGGACTTATTCAGCACCATTTATTAGAATTCTTTGCTGCAGAAAACTGCAGTCCTTCCACTTTTGTAGGGTGAGAAGTGTGAGCATTCTTGGACTGAGAATGCTGCTAGGAATACTAATAGGAGAATCCTGGTTCTGATGCTCGTCTTAGCTGAAATTTTTGAAAGCTGTCCCCAATATCTGCAAGGTACAGATGCTTGCAGTTTCTACTTTATCTATGCTTGATGTTTTCCTCATGTGAAATTTATTTGTGCAGCAAGAGAACTCTCAGACCTTTCCAAGAGCTTGTTGCAATTAAAAGGATATACCTTCAGGTGATTGATGTGGCTCATGAAGCAAGCTCCCTGCAGAGAAGTACATTTCTGCTTCTGGAATATCCTTGGACATGATAGCTTCTAAAAATTTGTTTTAGTTCAATGAAAGAAAATATTTATCTAGTAAACCAGAAGAAGAAATCCAGAATATACAGACAATTTTTGCTGGTTCTTTGATTACTTTATTTTTTTTCCTTTTTCATATTGGATATCTTCTTCCTGTTTGTCTCTGAATCAGCAAGGGAATTTTTAGTTTGAAGATTTGCAGAGGAAACTTGGAAGAGCTGAAGCTTGAGTATTTAATCTTATGACAAACAAGGTAGAAGACTGAAGGTCAGGAGCCTGGGCTACCAAGCAAAACCATTTGTCTAAATCTCTCTCATCAGTAGCAGACTGGAAAGATGTTAAGCATCCTTGTCACTTTTTTCTTTATGAGAAAATTTTTTACTGAAATATCACAAACTTTCCTCAGGCTAAAGATTTCGTTATTGAGGAAGTGATGATTTCATGTAGTTCACATTCCCATACTTATTTATTTGATTAGTTATTTTACTGGAAATCTGCATGGTCACCTCTTAAACCACTCAGCAATCCTAGCAGCTCCATCTGGGAATTCTCAGGGTTTTGTTGCTTTGAAATTAACTCTCTCAAAGCTTAAGTATTTATAGTAAAAGAGAAACGCTTTCTGCAGTACCTACTGTCGGTCAGAATGATTTGTGTTACTGATGCCCTTGAACACTTTGGAGAATAACCCTTAAGAGACTGTCTTGTTGGGGCTTTGACAGTGCCTGAAAAACCACACAGAGTCACCAGGCTCTTTTATAGTTAATAGAGAGAAATATTATTTTGCAGAGAAATTCAGAGTTGGAGTCTAATTTTGGAAGTTTTCGCTCTCTGCATTTGTCTTTCCCTCCCCAGTGAATAAAAGACTCTGCAGAGACCAGCCTTGCCAGCTAAAACCAATTGTGGGGATATCCTCGTGAGGCTTGTAAATTGCATAGATATTTTTATACATTTTAGGGAATGCCTTTTCCCTTCTATTTGAAATCTATCTATCATGATCATAAGGCATTTATTTTAGGACTGCTGTGAATCAATCTGTGTGTTTGTAATCTGTATTTTTACTATTTGTATGGGACCGAAAGAATATAAAGCTGATTTCAGTTGTACTTCAGAATATATCTATTTACAAATGATTTAGACTCACAGTAAAAATTTGTCTAAACAATTTAGCTTTAATCAATATTTTCATTCCTGAGCTAAAAGGTAGGGCTACAAATTTGAAGTAGATTTTTCCCCCCTTCTCAGTATTGCGTGAGGTTGCATAGGGTGCTAGAGTGCTGGAGAGACAATTGGTCTGTATTTGGTTCAGTTGTTTTGTTTGGATTTGGTGGGGGATTTTTGTTGGCTTTTTTTTGGTGTTTGTTTGATTTGGGTTTTTTTGTTTTTTTTTTATTTTAGAAAATCCTGTTCTGTTATTTAAAGCTTCAGAAAAAAATCAGTGCATGGAGAAATGTTTCTTTTTGCTCTTCTTTTTAAGCAAAAGAATTCAGATGGTAAAATTAAACAGAAGCACACTTCCAAAATTACAGAAAAAGATAGGAATGGGAATAAATAATGTTAAATATCTGTTTTGAAAAGCCCAAACCTTGCTTTTGTGATATTATTTATATGTGTTTCTTAAGACATAAAGTTTACTTTCAGTTAATATGGTTTCTTTCTAAGCATTGAGAATGTAAATAACCTTCTCATTCAGGTTTCAAAGCCTGCTCTTGCTTTTCAGTGCCAATTCTGTCAGCATTTCTTGGTTACACAGAAACTGCAGTCATATGCCCAGGCTTACTCTCACTGTGTATCAGTTCTCTTTCACTCTTTAATGGAGTGTGAGTTATTTTAACCTCAGTGAGGAAAAAAAATAACGTGCAACTGTCTTCCACATTTTTATTAAAATGATATAATTATAGTTTCTTTTGTCATTAAAGTCTCATCTGCAAACACCTCTGAGTATGTATTCCTATGTAAATGTATCTTGTTTAATTATTAGCATGTAGATGATTCACACATTTGCAGCATATTTAAACTGTGATTTTTTCTGTTTTTTTAGCCCAGGTAAACAAATACCATTAGCTTCAGTATTTTCACAACATAGCAGGCATTTACTCATGTTTTTCAGGGTTAGCCTTTGCAATTCCTTGCGATCTCATGCAGTACAAACTCCGGTGAGCTGAGTAACAGTAGACATGCTGGACGACTGATTACTAGCTAAAACAGGAAGAACAACAGCAATAAGAGAAGCAATGAAAATGTTGCAAACTACTTTTTTTCAATTCCAGTGTATAGCATATAGCAGCTTTGAATATCAAAAATACGATAACTAAAGCCTCAGACCAGTCAAAATTTCCTGTACTGAACCACGCAGTCTGTTACAAGAGCAAAGCTCGCATTTATTCTTTCCCTTATCCATCTTTTCAGTGCCAGGTAGCAGCTATCATGGTTCATATCAAGGGCATTCAGATAAAAATTGCTTCATTAAGTGGAGGAACTTAACCATGACCTAGCTCAGGGAAGTGGATTAGGTGATATCTATGAGAGAAGAGGGACCAAAAAAAAGAAAAAAATGAAAGGGACTTCCTTGTTTATGCACACCATGGTCCACGCCAGGATCCTAATCCAGGGCCACCCAAAACTGTGTTTGTGTTTCCTAACAGGATGCACAGCCTAGTGCCAGGGGTAAAAAGCAAGAATCATCATTCTGGTGGTTTTTGTGAAATATCCACTGCACATCACTATCAATAAGGGCTGTTATAGCTTTGAAATGCAGCAACTAATTTCACGGCTGAAAATAAAAGGGATGTCTCATTGAGACTTTGCAAGTGAGGCACATAATGCAGAAAAAAAGCTTTGTTCCATCGTGTTCCAAAAAAACTCTTTCTCAGTCCTCTTTTGTGCTCTGTGGTATCTTGTTGCTCTCTGTTGCGTTACCAGAGAATAGCCATGCTCACTGAGTTGATTTTCATGCCAAAAGAAATACTCTACAAGCCTTCACAATACCTGCTCACTAACTTCCCTGATAGGTAAATAACACAAAAAGGATGTACTTTTGACACTTGATTTTAAGTTCCATGTTGCTGGCTTCCATCAATTAGCATGATTGCAGTTGCAATACAGAGAGACTGGAGAAGACTGGGAGCAGAGAGGACTTTCCTTATTTGATGTGACCTCAAATTTGGTTTCATATTCACAAAAGAGAAGGAATGTAGTTGTACATTAAACATATTCCCTTCATCTCATCTCAGTTGCCTGGTACAGGTCATGCCTCTCTTCTAAAATGTTAGAGAAAATTAAGCAGAGGGGAGAACTTTTCGATTTGGAGGGAAAAGTTCTCTATCCTTTCTGGATCTTCTTTTTCTTATTTCTGTTAATTTTGAGGTGGGCTGAAAAGAACATATATTTCCAGAGATTACGTCTTGGGTAAGAAAGTGCAATAGCACTAATGCTACCAGCAAGCTGAGTGCAAGGCCTTGCATTCCTTTTTTTCCTTTGCATAGTGTATAATTTATAATGATTGTTATGCTCACTCTACTGTTGTATAGTATTGTTCTTTATAGTATTTGGATACTATGGCTTGGCTCCAGGCTGTGACTATAATTGAGTAAGTTTGTGTTGATATTTTTTATGAGGAAAAATAAAATTTGGCTTAGTACTTTCTTTCATGGATGTAGAATAATAGTGTTACTTCAGATAAAATGATCAGAATAAAGAATGAGTTAGGTTGACAGACTTATGTCTTAATAGCTGTCAAATGTGGTTTCATTGCCCTGAATTTTTCTCATCTGCACATTGTGAAATTTATTTATGTTTTAAGAATATGTACCATGTTGAGTCATTCAGTGCAGTTTGGAATGCAAAATAAGAGTAAAATCTCTCAGGTTTTCTAGATAATAATTTTGATATCCATGATCAAAAGTAAATTCCAAGTTAATTGTGACTGAAAAATAAACCATCACAATTTTCTTCATAAAAGGCATGAAAATTCATTTATTTCTTTTCAATTACAGAGTTTAAATTAGTTGTGAAACCGAGCCAAAGTAAAACCTGTTCTCTAAAATGTGTTCTTACAGTGTTATTTCATATATTCTATATTATTCTTTTAAGCTAAAAACTTTTTCACCACCTAATTGACGAATTTACAGTCTGAATTAGATGTGAAACATTAATGATCAATCTCTTTTTCTGAGTTCTTTAACTCTGTAGTATTTCAGAGTATCACAAGATCATTTAGGTTGAAAAAGGCCTCTCAGACTTTTGAGTCCAACCTGTGACTGATCACCACCTTGTCGACTGGACCAGAGCAGTAAGTGACACGTCCAGTCATTCCTTGAACATCTTCAGGGATGGTGACCCCACCACCTCTCAGGGAAGCCTGTTACAGTGTCTGAAAACCTTTCCTGTGAAGAAACTCTTTCTGGGGAAAAAAAAAAAATCTGCCTTTGTTATTTGCAGCAATGGATTTTTTTTTGTATGTATTTGTACAGGTATCTGCATGTACCTGGCAGGCAGGAACTGGGCAATTATTATGCGGAGAAAAAAATAATTAAAGAATGTATAGTGGTTTTGATCTTTGAGGTGAAATTTTGGTGTCACACTAGGCAAGCCAGCCTTTGAAAACCATCTTCATTTTTCTGTCTTCCAGTTTCCCAGAAAGAGAGTAAAAATGTTTTGAAAAAAATCCATTAGAGTGGAGTGCTCAACTGCTCCCATTGTGGGAGGCCTCAGCCGTATGAGGAGTATTGTGTGTGTTCGCTGTTGCAGCATCTCAGTGCCTGATGCATACAAATCATCAAAACCTGAACTTAGCAGCAGTTTACTCTCACCTTTTGTGCCCCTGTAGGAGATCCATTGTGTGGTAGTCCTGGGGTAGGACATCTTACAGCCATCACACTTCCAAAGCATTGCCAGTAGGGAACTTAGAACACATTTTTCTAATTTATAATATATCTGTATATCTGTAAAGTTGCACTGAGGAAGCAGGTCTGCTATTTATCCCTTAACCATGTTTCATAATGATAGTGAGACTGGTAAAAATAGGTCTGAATGTATGTAAATATAATGACAAGTAAAAAGCTGTAGCTGAATTTCTTGTTATGCAGAGGTTCAAAGTTATGCAGCAATGAATGAAGCACTCTGCTGGGCTCCTTCCTTAGGGCTATTTTAGCAGATTAAGCAAAGTCTACCAGAGTGCAGTCATCTGTGCTGCTGGGCTGTGAGAATAATTGCTAGCCTGCTTTTGGCTCCTGGTGTCAGGCACTCTCCCAAATGATTCTGGGCGTGGTGTGAGACTAGACACTCCAGGAACTATTCACAAAAGACAGTAGACAGTTTGTACACTCTTTTTTGTTGTTGTTGTTTTTGTTTTTTTTTCTGGTTTTTTTTTGGTTTTTTTTTTTTTTTTTTTTTT